>PVIR01010713.1:0-49226 GCA_004026965.1 Petromus typicus | reverse complement strand
CTCATTTAATATTTCATGCTGTAACCACAGCAAAAAGCACAAGATAATTCCCTGCTCAGGTGTGAGAGAGCCTCACGCGGACGTAAAATAGTTTCTACAGGTATTCACACCCAGAAGCGCATGATTCACACATTCAAATAGAAAATGTGAATTATGTAAAACAAGAGTGCAGAACACTTGGTCAACTCGACCGTTTTTTTTTTTTTTCCGATCTGATCAAACAGTGACCGGTTTTAGACATCATCTACGTTCTTTGAATATAAATAGGCAGAGTCTTGTACAGTTATGTCACATGAACACATAGAGACACACATGATACGAATGCAAAAGCCGAGCAAAGCAAACAACATGGAATTCAATATAAAACTGATAAATCTGACGGATCAACTTGCGGATGGATTTAATGCTTTCAACAGATTAGAGAGAGAGAGACAGCACATACGATAATTCTGATCACTTCTCTGAGTGATCAATTTTCTAAAGAACTGCACGTCTAGTTCTTGTAGACATGGTTATCTCTTGAGTGATTTTTAAATTATTATTTGTCAGAGATTTCCAGGGAGGTAGGACGCATTGGTCAGATTTCTGTTCCATTATGTCCAAATACCTGATAGACAAAAACACACAGAAGGAAAATTTTGGAGACTGGATAAAAAAGCTGTGGTTCTTCTATGGAATGGAGTACTACTGTGCCATAAAAAATGATAACTTTGCATCATTTATACTGAAATGGACATAGCTTGAGGACATCCTCATAAGTGAAATAAATAGGGCACAGATAGGTACATATCGCATCTTTTCTCTGGTATGAGAAAATGAAGATGTAAGTGAGTTGTAGTATGTATAGTTGATATTATGAAATAGAAACTACTTAACAGAAAACAGGGTGTAGGGGTAAATAACGAGGGGAAAAAGAATGTCATACTAATCTTAAAAAAGGAACCAAAACTTACGTATATGGGGTGGGAGGCTGCAGGGCCGGGGAAAGGCGAAAAAATGAGAATCAAGTCGTGTCAGATTCTGGTACAAACTCTCCAGGTTGAATGCGACGATGCTGTGTATTCATAATGTCCCAATGGAGAATTGAATTAAAAGAATAAACTACACAGAAAAAAGTAAAACAAAAATCAATTAAGAAAGCTTTCTATCTAACAAGTTGCTATAAATACCGTGATGATTTATCCACAGTCTTTAGAACTCACCCAAAATTTTAAGCGGCTAATATGGGAAACATTGACATATCCCTGCTGGGAGAAGCTTTCGAAGGAAAAATCGTATTAAATAAAACAAAATGACACGAGGAAAAATATATATGCATGTGTAATGTCAGCAAATATGTACGAATGCGTCTTTTTGTCAGTCATCGGGGGATGACAGGATTTTTCCCCCTGGACCCTATTATCTGCGTGACTGCGCTTGTAAGTTTGTTTAAACCTGTAAAACTCTGCTGTAAATTGGGGTCCCCGACACGCAGGAGTTTTATCTTTTAATAAATATCTTCCCATTTTTAACCTCGTTTGTCCCGAGGACTCATTGTTTTCTACAGAATAAGAACCAGGCTGATCGGACGGCAATCGCCTTGGGAGACGTCACAATTCACATTTCGTATTCGCGTTTCACTTCTGGCCTTATTTCCTGGGACAGTCTGACTTAGACTTCTAAAATAGAGATTTTTTTTTTAATCTGGAAAAAAATGAGACTATTCAGAGAAAATTATGACAGCTCTTCAAGTACAGGAGGCTGTGGTACGAAGCACAAGATGTTCTTTTTTTCTTCGAACCCTGGAGCTCTTCTGTATATAAATTCTGTATTTCAGAAACCTGCTGAAATCTTGGTTTTGTACACACTGAATGATAGGCTTGCTTTTAAAAAGCAATATGTTAAAAGGGTTTTTTCAACGTATGAAATAAAACATCGCAAAATCTGTTTGAGATAACTTGCTTCCACTTTAAGATTTTTATTTTTATTTGGAGATGAATGGTGGGGATTTTTATTTCTGTCCATTGATGGAGATGAACAGCAGGGCTTGTTTACCCCTGACCTACATCCCTTCACCTTTGATTTCCTTAATTGATTTATTGGTACGTTTTATAGATACATTATGATCCCAGTCAACATTGAGAATTTGTACCAGGACAGGACACAGCTTGATTCTCCTTTTCCCCCTTCGCCCGCAGCCCTCCGCCTCCTGTACGCACAAGCTTTGTGTCCTTTTAAGAGAATATTTAATGGAAATTTTGGTTTTTTTTTGAGACAGAGCCTCACTAAATTCTCCTGGTGGGAGTCAGAGTTGTGATACTTCTGCCTCAGCCTCCCTCAGCGCTAGGTGTTGAAGAATCTATCAGCACACCTGGCTTATTTATATATTTCTATATATTTATATAAATATATTTTATATATTTATATATTTATATATTTATATATATTTATATATTTATATAAATATAAATATATAAAATATAAATATATAAATATATAATATATAAAATATATAAAATATATATAAAATATATATAAAATATATATAAAATATATATAATATATAAAAATATATATAAAATATATAAATATAAATATAATATATAAATATATATATTTATATATATTTATATATTTATATATTTTTAAAATTTAACTCTTTATCGGTACATTGTGAACACACATCATCATCGCTTTCAACATGGAGAGTTTGTAGCAGGATATGACACGACTTCTGATCGAAGTCCCTGTGTAGCAAAGCTCTTCACACGTTCCCATTTTTCTGTTGCCATAAATCATGAATTTAATTTTCTTTTTCGCCAAACCGGCTATTTACACCGAGCAACATGTTCTGATTGGCAGTGTTTCAGTCGGGTACCTCAATATCTAATAAATAAAGAAATTCCTGTCTCGACTGCAGTTTGACAGAATTTAAGCTGGTGCCTGAGGCCTGTGACGGGGCTTCGCAGTCAGAGCCGCGTCCACGTGCAGAGATTCCCTTGGCGTTGCCTTGTGGTTCACAAATCAGCCCCGTGGGCTGCGGCCCCGTCGTAGCTCTGTTTCTGTAGCTTGAAGATGGTCCTCAGTTTGAAACTAGTAGAAAAGTAATGAAGAGGAAAAGAAAAAAAAAAAAAGGAAAAAAGAAAGAAAGAAAGGAAACAAAACACAAAGAAAGTGACGCAGCTTGAAGAAGGAAGTTCTATCCGAACATCTTGGGGTCAGAGGAATACGATCACCTCATCTAATACCATGTAGGTTCATTTACAAATTTGCAAGGTATTTATCTGTCACTGTTTCTTAAGAAAGCAATCATCTGGAACTGTATTAAAACTGCTAATTCCCAGACCGACTGAGTCAGAAAATCTAGAGCTCTGTCTAGGGATGTGGCCTAAAAAAGCCTTCAGGTTATCCCTAGTTTTGACAAAGGTCCGTCCTGGACGATGTATGGAGACCATATTTAAAAACATATATATATTTTGAGTTTCTCACATAAGAGTAGCCACATGATATTTGGGCTGGTGTGACTGATTTGTTTCGTTTAATGTTGGGGTCTCCAGGAACATCCGATTTCCCACAAATGCTTCCGGGCTACCTTTATCACGGCAGAGTAGTACTCCATTATTAAGTGGGTTTGTGGTGCCAAATACATACCTTGATCTTATTTATTTTCCATCTTCCTCTTCTCTTCCTTCCCCTCTTCTTTATGCTGCTAAAGAATCTAATCTCAAAGAGCTGGTTTCCCTGATGCTATTGCTCCAAATGATCAGAAACCCTGTTTCGGATTTCAACGCCAGCCGGCGTGTCTGTCTGGCTGTCTGTCTGTCTACTCATGTGTGTTCATTTTCTGCCGAGATCCTCGGTGTGCAAGACGACCAAGCTTCCTGACATCGGTGCTCCTTCCTGCCGTCCCTCCCGCGAGCCCCCCACCTTGCACGCAGGGTGATGTGTCCAAAATGTCCCGCACCTTCTGTGAACCTGGGACACGACGCTCTCCACCGACGTCCTGAAGCAGCAGAGGTTGATCTGGGCTCACGGCTTCCGTCCCGTGGCGAGCTGGTCCCGACGCAGCATCTGTTTTCAGATGGGCACGTGGTTTTCCCTGTGAGAAGCCACAAACCGAGTGGCTCTGTGGGCCTGCCACGGCCGTCAGCCATGACACCCTGGTCTTGGAGCCGCCCAGGCGTGGACCAGATCCTGGGACGCCGCGAGTCAGATCAAAACTCTTCTTGTTTCTTCAGGATGGAAAATCTAACTCAGACATTTAAAAAACAAAGCATGAGGAAGACACACGATTCACCAGAGAATCCGTTAATGAGGAAATTTTGTCATTCTTACCCTACCAGTTGTCAGTCCTATTCAATTATTTTTCTCAGTGTAATATCATATTCAGAAGCAACTCCATTTCAAAGTAGTGATTAGAGTATTTGATTCTAGATTTTTTTTCTGGGGGGAGGGTGTAAAAAAGAGACTTCTTTCTGTCCAGGCACAGTTAATTAAACTATATTTACAACCGCTGTGGAGATCAGATTGGACATTCCTCAAAAAGCTAGGATTTCAGGTCCCATTTGACCCGGCCATCGCCCTGCTAGGTCTATACACACAGGAATTAAAAGATTCATTTCACAGCGACATACGTGCACCCATGTTGATAGCAGCTCAGTTTGTGATTTTCAAACCTTGGAAACAACCCAAATGCCCATGAACTGCAGACTGGATAAAAAAGCTGTGGTTCTTCTACACAGTGGACTATTACTCTGCCATAAAAAAATAATAAGATTGCGTCATTCATACTCATATGGATGTACCTTGAGGACATCCTCATAAGGGAAATAAACAGGTCACAGACGTGTAAATATCGTATCTTTTCCCTGGTATGAGAAAGTGAAGATGCAAATGAGTTGTAGAATATATAAAAGATATTGTGAAATAGAAAATATTTAAAAAGAAAAGGGGTGTCGGGGTAAGTAATGAGGGGAAAAAGAATATGATGGTAATAAAAAAGGAAAATCCTATGTATAAAAGGGATGAGGATGGTAGGTTGGGTAGGGTAATGGGGAAAAATGAGAATCAAATCGGGTCGTATCAAATACTGGTACAAATTCTCAGTACTGAGAAGGACTATGATGTGTATACATAAAGTATGAATAAAGATTTGAATTAAAAATATATAATGTACTATATATATCTAATATATATGTATATAATATATATTATATATACATATATATAATACATATATATTATATATATATATATGTAGGATATCAATACTGTTGGTAAGAAGGAGACAGTAGTTGATTATGTACTAGGACTGAAGAATGTTTTTATTTTACTTCTTTTCTATTCTTCACTGTGGGATAAACTTACTCATAAACACTGTTAGAATGTTTTTCCAGAGTGACCTACTTTCCAGCCAAGTTTATTAATAGCATCATTTTTTTAATCTTTTCATAAATAGTGTTTCCATCCATTCTCCATGCGAGATACCCCTATTCAAAAAATCGTAACAGTTTCCGACACAATAGTATGATATCCTTCCCGTTAATAAAGCACAATAAATCTCACGAGGCGTATGAAGCCAGCAGAGAGAAGGTCTAGGCTTCCCATTATTTCAGTAATTGAATCCATATTGATTTTGTACCTGCACACAATACTGATATGTGGCCAGGGACGGTCACCATTGTCTCCTGTCTGGATTTCGCAAACCTGTTTATTTTTTAAAGACTTCACTGGAACAGCTTTCTCAGGGTGTAATTCATTCAGTGAATTACTGTTAAATGGTATTAAGTGTCGATTAGGTTCACTGCCCCAACCATGCAACAGTTTAGGATCATATAATAGTAGGACACCAATCGTGGGACCTGCCAAACTCTCTGGCTATGGGAAATGCCATCTTATTTTAAATTTAATATTGCTGGAAACTATATACCATAGGATTACAGATTCTATTTGAAATCGGTTATTTTATTGTGGTAGATTTGGATCTAAAATTAGAGTTTCAGGGGTCACTATTGGTGAAAACAAGCCACGTTTGGTGACGGGTCTTGCTCATGCTGGTGTTCTCAGAGGCTGAGGCAGGAGAATTCCAAGTTTCAGACCATCCCGTTGAACCTCACATAGCAAAAATCTTTAGTCAGAGAAGCTTAAAAAACACACAAAGAGCTGGTCACATAGCTCAGTGAGGACACGTTGGATTTGATGCACACTACTTCAAGGAGGAAATAAATACATTAATATGTGTAAAATAAGATATAAAATATAATATATAACATATATGCATAAGCAAATAAATAAATATCTGTAGATTGAGAGCACTGTGAAAGTTGCTCACAAGGCTGATAGCAAACCCTATCGGCTGATATTTCAGTTGATCAGATGATGGTCAAATTATGGGGCCAGCAAGAGTGTGTAGAAGCAGTAAATAGGGGAGCTGGGATTTATTGATTGACTGATTAATTTCACAACGTGCTGGGATTTATTGATCGACTGATCGACTTCACAGTGTGGAGTCCTGAAATCAGGGAGTTCGCCCTGAGCGACATACTCCACTCATTCAATTTTGTTTTGTTTTGTTTTCTTTTCTTTTCAGACAACAGGACTCTAACACGATCGGGCTGGCTTTGAATTTGGCATCCTCCTGCCTCAGCCTACCAGAGGGCATCCTCCTGCCTCAGCCTACCAGAGGGCCAGAGTGACAGGTATTTCAAAGCAGGGTCGGTGCTCTGGGCCACATGGGTAGTTAGTACACTTGCTAGGTATGTTATTATTCATGATGGATGTGCCTGGAGTTATGGAGCAGGCAAGGAGACCATCACAGAGAGGAATGCGCTGTATCCAAGACGTGCTACTGAGAGAGAGATGAAGCCAGCGCCAGAAATGACATTTTAGTCTTCAGGTCGAAGGAAAATGGGGTGAAATGTTGGTCCTCCTGGCTGTCCCTCACGTCTTTAATGACAGGCCTAGTTCATGCGTGTCCGTCTTGGATTCTAGAAATGATATCTTCCTGCGCAAAACCTCATCCCATTCCCGGGACTTGCGCGTCCGGGGGACCCCTGAGGTCACTGGTGTGACGTTCTCAAGAGTTTGAGAACTGAATAATCAACATGAAAATGTCCGTGTGACGATTAAGTGAAATTTTCCTTAAGAAACATGCAATTCCTTCTTTACGCACAGACACAGATCAGGATGTGAGCACAGGATAGGAGGGAACAGGGCCAGAGAGTTAGCTCAGTGGTTCCAGCGCCTGTCTTGCAAGTGCAAGGACCCGGGTTTGATCCCCGGTAACCACATAACAATACTGGGTGTGGAGACTCACCCCAGCAGCAACCAGTAGCACATACCACAGTGCCGGGCGTGGTGGCTCACACCTGTAATCCTAGCACTCGGGAGGCAGAGGCAGGAGGATTGTGATGTGAGTTGGAGGCTGAGCTCAGGGCCAGCCTGAACCACAAAAGCGAGACCCTGTCTCAAAAAACCTAAAAAAAGATATTGTATCGGTTGGTGATTTAGCTCAGTGGTTGTAGTTTGTGCTTTGCAAGCATAAGGTCCTGAATTTGATCCCTGGTAAACAAATGCAACAATGCCAGGCGTGGAGACTCACGCCCACCAGCAGTTAGAGTCACAAACCGCAGGGTCGGGTGTGATGACTTACGTATGTCATCCCAGCACTCGGAAGGCTGAGGCAGGAGGGTTGCTGTGAGTTTGAGGCTGAGCTCAGAGCCAGCCTGAACTGCAAAGTGAGATCTTATCTCAAAAAAATTAAAAAATAAAAGATATTGTACAGACACAGAGGTCCAACTGGAATCACATTTAGCAAAGTTCAACACCCTGACATGGGCAAGAACTTACATAATTTAAAACATTATATTGGGCCAAAGAGCATGAACAAATGGCTTTACGCTGTGTGGTCTCATATCTTTGACATTCTCAAAAGTGTGATTTAATTTATGTTGATGCAAAATGGATATTTGTTTGCTTAGAATTTGAGCTGAGTTGGGTTTGATTGTTACAAACTGAAGAAACTGAAGTAATGTTTGGATTTTTGGAAATCTGGGCTTTGATTTGCTATGTCGTCGTCAGGGTGTGCGAGGGAATAGATTCAATACAGGACACATGGTTTCCAGGATGATTTTTAGAACGTTCACCCACAAAGTCAAACGCAGCGGCCTGTGGAAGATCTATGGGCACACCCGGAAGCTGAGCGATTCAGTGGAGAACCTGAGACCCGCAACGCCCCACCCGAGACCAAGGCTGGAGCCCGGAACCATGTCTCAGCTGGGCGTGCCCACCAGACCGTCGGTCAATCTGCCACACCCAAGGTGCATTTTTCAATTCATTTGATTGTACATTTTACATGCATGCAAGGATAAAAGTCAAAATAAATACAAATGATACAAAAACATTGATACGTGCATGGAGTCCATAATTTGAGGAGTACTCAAAATTGGGGAGAATGTTATTAGTTAGAAGAGGTGCATATTAATTGCAAGACATTTTGGGCGCGTGATGGCGTCGCTCTGAGACCCCCTGCGGCTGACTAGCACTGGAAAGAAAATAACACTAAAAGTAAACAAGCAAGCAAGAATAACGAGGGGAAAAAGAATGTCATAGTAATAAAGAAAAAAGGAAACAAGGCTTATGTATATAGGGAGTAGGGTTTGCAGGTTGAGGTGGGAAAGGGGAAAAAAATGAGAATCAAGTCGTGTCATTTTCTGGTACAAACTCTCCATGTTGGCTGCGATGGTGACGTGGATTCATAATGTACCAGTAAAGATTGGAATTTAAAAGACAAAAGAATTGAAGAGATGCAAAATATAAGAATCGGGAAGACACACCTTGTAAATATTGGCATGAAGTATGAACGGTTCGGTGGCACTCCGACAGAGAGGGGTTTAGGAAAATGATCACAGATACAGAAGGGAAAACACAAGCTTCCGGACGAGCGGCGTCAGCCTTCCAGGAAGCTCCGCGTCCTCATTTTCTTAGACTCCCAAAGTGTGATTGTGAATTACTCTTACTACAACCCTCTGAAGTCCTGTTTTTCTGTTTGCATAGATGTAAACGTTTTCATGGTTTCTTTTAAATATCTCCTTGAATGATATAAAAACGAAATAGTAAAGAAGGGAACAAGGAAGACCAGTTGACTTTTGCTTCAGATTGAACTCGCGCAGAGCAGCTCAGCTCTGACAGCTCGGACCCTGACCATACGGAAAATCCACGCAGTACAGTTCTACCTTCTGTGTTCATCGATTGATCCAACAAATAAAACGTTCACAAAAGGAGAGACTTTTTGGGAGACACTCGGAATCACGGATGATTCTACAACAGTCTCCTCCAACTGCGGCTGCAACTCATTTTCGGATGAACGTAAAACAGCCGCAAAGACACAAGAAAATGCTTCGGCCATAATGGAAACAACCACGATTGTAAAATACTCTTTCAGTTCTATCGAGTAAAATCTCTCACTCATGCAGAATTAACCGTGAACAGAATTAAGCGGCTGGGAGAATTGTTTAATGACACATGCTTTAAAGAAAATATTTCCCAGGAGTCCCAGAGTCATAGAGAAAATATGAGAAGTATTCAAAATTCAGGTCTTTAAAATGTCTAGAATAAACTAAAGTAGTGCATGGAGAACTGTTGATAGCTTTATTTGCTATTGGATTATTTTCCAAATTATAGCTTTGAGTGTCTGAGTTTGGAAAGGGATTTTGTCAAATGTCTCAGCTGCAGCAAGGAATTCCTCAAAAAGGGCTATTGCAATTTGAACTAATACCATCACTACTGGTAGATAGCCCGGTGGGAATTTAATCTCACTGCTTCAGCTGCTGGCCTCGCAAGGGCAAGGTCATGAGCTGGATCCCCGGCACCCTAAAACCCCCCCCCCCCAAAAAACAAAAAACAAAACAATGGGCTAGGATTTAGCTCAGTGATTCTGAGACCTACCTCATGAGCAAAAGGTCCTGACTTCAATCCCTAGTACCATAAATTAAAATAAAATAAAATAGCAAAGCAAAGCAAATTAAGTATCCAATAACTTGTGGGTGGATTAAAAAGTATTTGGATTGTACGTTTAAAGAAATACCCTTCAGTCAGAGGAAAATGTTGGATTGTGCTATTTGGGACAACCCGTGTCGAACTATAGGAATTAGGATAAGTGAGGTGAGCCGCTAGCACATACTTAATTGTGCTTGTTTCTGCTCAAATGAGGTAGCTCATAAAATCGCTCTCCTAGAAGGCAAATGTAGAATGGTGTTTTATAGAAAGCAGCAAGAATTGATCAACCTTTTTTTTTAATTTCCGGAGAGAGTGACTATGCAAAAAAATCCCCCAAATGCATATTTTTGAAAATAAAATGGCTTTCGTATTTCCAACATAAATGATAAATGTTTAAGGACACAAATGTAATTAAGCTGCTCCAAGTACCACCTACTATGTTCATTTATTAAAACATTTCAAAACACTTCAGAAATATGAGTCAGTTTTACATTTTTACATCACACAGTAATTAAATGCAGAGCTGAAATTAAAAAAAAAACAGAGAAAATAGTCTGACACTACTTACCTAGTCTAGGTGTCTCTTTACATATTCATTTGTGAGCTCCCAAGGGTCAGAGCCCTTATTCTGCAAATAAAATTGGACATAGTTCTCAGTTCCTGAACTTAAGGTCGAAAATAAGGTGACGTGGATAAATTCATGAGAATTTCTCCATAACTCTGTTTCCTTTACCAGCCAGCACCTGAAAGTATATTTAAAATTCCATTTGTTTAACCCGGTGTCTTTTGTCATCACTAAACAACTTCTGAAAGAAGAGCTCAAGTAAGATGGTTTCCTTGAAGGACATTTTTCCTGTTGAAATGCAAATTGCCTATACACAGGAAATTTTCACGCACACGTGGATTTTCTCTCTTTGAAAGAGATGTACGAGGAACTTCCAAGTGCGTCTTATTCCGTAAAGACAGTTATCAAAATGCGACTGTCGATGGACAGCAAACGAAATGGCTCGGAAGTGTCCACGTTTGACTTTTCAGGAGGAGACTATGTCAGAGCTCTTTGAATTACAATAAAAAAATGTGCTCTTATTTTTGCTTGAAGGAAAAGTCACAGCCAGCCTCTGGTAGTGTGTTCATGTAGAAGGCTGAAAAAGTGGAGGAAGATGTAGCAAAGGACGTTTGAAGAGCCGGAGGATTGAAATCCGACATCTCGCCCTGGGAGCGAGTGTGGAGAGCTGTGGTCTGGAGAATTCGTTCCCTTAGGCCGCTTGGCAGAGTGAGTCTCAAACCTTAGTTGCTGGAACATTTTCCTGGACAATAGAAGCTACACGTTTGCAGAGGAAATGGGGACCATCTCCAAGAAGGATTAGCCATTGCTTCTTCGCCACCTGCTGGTCTTCCTCAGGTGCCGGGGTTCCGTCTGCAGAGAGAGGGGCATGATTTCCAACGAGATGGGCTGGAGAGTTGCACGTGCCAGTGAATAAGAAGGAGGCTGGTGGACGGGTTTTGGGATTGAAAGGGCGCTGAATTCAAAGGTGCCCTGAGCTGTCACAGAATGGTTGGTCCCAGATGTGGATATTTGTTTTTCTTTCCCTTGTGAAAAACAAAACAAAACAAAACAAGAACCCATTTATGTTCTTTTTTTCCCCCTTTTCCCTCTGGCCTGCATCCACATTCGTTTTCCCCTCATTATTTACCCTTGCACTCTTCTCTTTCAAGTATTTTCTACTTCGCAATATCAACTATACGTTCTACAGCTCATTTACAACTTCTTCATTTTCTCATACCACAGAAAACATAAGATACTTACACACCTGTGACCTGTTTATTTTGTATATGAGGACGCCCTCAAGGTACATCCATTTGAGTACGAATGACTCAATGTTATCATTTTAAATGGCAGAGTAATACTCCGTTCTATAAAAGAACCACAGCCAGTGATGATTTTCACAGGAGAATCAGGGATCACTAGAGACTTCATGTATTATTGAAATTTCTTATAGTTTTTCTTTTGGACGTAGCATAGCTACCAGATTACTTCTTATGTCTAGATGTTAGAAACAAATCGTCAAATACATTTTTACTCGTAACCGTTATGTGAAAGCTTCTATGCTGTGCGACGCTTTATCAGAGCAAATGTATGCTCAGCATGTTGGTAGATTCAATCAAGTTTAGCGCTCGAAAGACCTTGCGTTTTCTACTTCCTGTTCCCTGTTAGTTCTTCCGATGGATGTACACTTGACATTACTCCTTCCCCTCTTGTGAAATTTCAGTTGAAAGGCTGTCCCCGTAGAGGGGCGTATCAGACCAGAATGGCAACCGTGCCCGAGTAGAATCCCTCAGTTTTCCCAAGTTGGCTCGACTTTGGGTGAGAGAGCTCGGAAATAGCCTGCCCGTTTTCCATTCTCTTTCTTCCTACTGTTTTGTTCTGCCTGGAGTGGGATCCAAAGCTCCAGATCAAGGCTGACTTTCCACTCTTTAACCAGAGTGGGAACATCCCAGGTATTTATTTTATTTTATCCCATTGGCATTTATTCGAAGAAAGACCGAAGGCTGGAGAGCAGGACTGTTGTATTAGACCATCTCTTTACTACGCATATCTGGATAACAGTCTGAAGCGTGTGGTCCTGCGTTATACTTTCTGATAAGTTACTGCAAGATTACAGCCATGACCACTTTCTGGACAGAAACAAGTCTCACGCCCTCGTGGAAGGAGAAGAATTGGAGAAGACGCCCCGTGCGACTCTGTCCTTATGGGCTCCGCAGTAACACGTGATCGTCTTCAAGAACAATCCCAAGGTTTCAATTAATATTTAACGGACACTGAAGCTTTTGATACTGGGCTTGGTCCAAATTCAGACAAGTATCCAACAATGCAGTGTTGACCACTGGGTAAAATCAGCTCACACGAGCTAAAAATAAAATACGGAGCAGACACCTGGGAAAGGAAAGGTGTAAACACACAACTAACAGTAAACAGAGGAGAGAGGGACAGAGAGACAAATATAGCAAAAGAAAGAGAGAGAGAGAGAGAGACATAGAGAGAGAGAGAGAGAAGTAATACAATGACACTTGTAGAAGAACCTATAAACTGTCTTGTTCATGGCTGTTTATTTTGAAAGATTGGGAAAGTTATGGAACAGGTCAAGATTTTCAATCTCGAATAACATTTTTCTATCTCCACATGATGCGTTTCTGTGACCAGAAGAGACTGAAGTGACAAGATTGATCCACAAAAGAGTTTTCTGATCACCCATCAGGACAGCTTTACCTTCTGCACCTTTGGAGATGGACATGGAGGGTTTCGCTGATGTCTGCCTATCTTTGGCCTTATCTTGATGGCTCTTGAAATTAAACAAGAAAATGAGAGATTTTTCTGGGGTTGGACGGGTGAGGTCCCTTGCGAAGTCTCCTAAAACGTAGCACATGAAAAAGTATTTCATGGAGATCGCCATTGACCTTTATTCTACGCGCCGGTGTTCAGTTCACAAGGTAAGAGTTTACACGGCTCTCTTCAGGAGAACATTGTCTTCCTGGTCCTGGTTGGTCTCAAATAGAAGGACTTTTAGTGAGGGACCGGGATACGTTATGAGGCTCTTGCAATTCACTCGGGTTGATCCATCTCTTGATGTTGAGCATTTCTCTCGTCTGGCTGACCGGCTGCTAACATAGATTCCTTCTTCTGAGCCAGGTTCCAGTGAGTTGTACCGAGTAACTCTTGACTGCTATGATTTGGATTCTGAACAACAGCTACAGCATTTTCTCTTTCTTCTGGGGGCCTCTGATAGTCAGAACTTTTTTTTTTTTTTGGTAAATACATTCAGTCCAAGGAGTAAAAAAAAAAAAAAAAAAAGAACCAGAGGCAACTCACTATGGCAGAAAAGGACACCTGGTACCCAACCAAACTACTCTATACTCTCTTCTCGTAGAAGTGACTCACGGACAGACTTTCCCAGAAAAGAAAAATAAGGAAAGAAAAAAAATAGAAGAATAATATGGTTAAGGAGTACTGGTGGGTTGCAGTGTAAAATGGGTGAAGACAAATACTTATGAGCCTCGAATCAATCTCACGGGTCTAAAACGGTACCCGAGGGAGGTGAGGACGCTGGGGCTGTGTGAAGAAACTTGCGAAATTACGCAGCAATTTGTTGGGGGGATTTTATTTTTTTGGCCAATAGGACAGTCGTACTGACAGAAAGAAAGAAAGAGGAAGAGAACTCTAACACATGAGACTCTACGGAGTTACTATGAGGATCAGCAGACCTCCTGCTCACAGCTACTGCCGTCTTTCCCTACGTTAAGCAAAACTAAGTCCAACTTGGAAGAAGGGAGATGATTATGACCGTCTTTGGGAACAAACTAACAAGATTAAAAGGATCGAAGGACTGAGGTTTGGTAATAAACTTTCAAAATAACAGCTCCTTTGTCTCTCCTTGACTGTCATTTGTGGTGATCTTCTTAAGGGGACAGGAAGATCCCCCAGGGCGCCATTCAAGAAATCACATGCTCTTAGGCTTCTAATAAAAGAAAAATTAAACGATGATTGATGTGCGTAAAGACCAGGAGAAATCAACAATGGCGTGCAGTCTGTCTTAACCGGGCTTCTACCCAAGTTTAATATGACCCCACACAGGAAAGTAACCTTTATAAATACTCTGTAAACCCTGAAAACTTTCTCTCTCTCTCTCTCTTTTTAAAGCTCAGATGGAAGACGATGTGTGGAAAAGGACAAAGAAAATATGTTTTAAGAGTGAAAAAGCAATGTGAGACCATCAGGGAAAATAAAGTAAAGTGAGAAGGAAAGGGGAAATATTGATAGAGTGTTTTATATGAAGGTAAGGTGAAGCTGAAGAGACAACCTGGGCATATCCAGCAGAAAAGCTATACTAAAAAGTCAGACGTCATTAAGTCATTTAGCTAGAACACAAAATAAAAACACGTAGACACACATGAATAAAAACCCAAAGAAGCGGTCACCTGCATGCTACCGCATCTCACAAAATATCCAGGTGTTTGAAGACTGGATGGAAATGTCTTTTTTTGTTGTTTTGTTCTGTTTGTTTTATTTTTTTTTCAGTGTTATAAATCAACAACACTCCCAACACTCTTCCTTGTTCTAGTCTGGACACAGCAAATTTGAGAAATAGACAACAAGGTAAAATACACAACCAGTTAAAATTTGAGCTGTTACAAAGGCCTTAAAAAGAGGCAGTCAATGTGGAGATGTTTTCATTCTGAGGTTATAGTGAATTTTTACAGAAAGGTCTTTTAGGCAAGAGGATTACGGAGGCAGGAAGGAGGAAGACGTAAATGTCTCATCTTAAAGTGATTGTCCTAAGAACTGACACTTCCTAGAGTTTAACGAGGCGATCTCAAAGTCAGAAGGGTTTGGTGTGGCTTGGGGAATTTTCCACCTTAGGCAAAATGACATAGTGGTTATTTTCCAGGACATTTGAGGGGGTTTGGTCTTGGGATCTTATTAAATCTTACTTTATTTTATTCTGAATGAAAATGATATGAGCTTCGATTTCTGAACCTCTTTTTATGTGATGCTGTGCAAAATGGGAGCGGGGAAGCTGAAAAAATAAAAAAGCAAAACCAAGACAATTTTATTTGAGAGAAGGTACAGGAATATTGTGTCAGGCCATTCTGAATACGATTTCTTTTTCAAGCATCGGGTGGAACATTTTAGATATGAGAAGAAAAGTGGCTGGAATTAAATGGAAAAGCATGTTTTCAAACCTGAACTACAAATACACATCAGACATAGAGTTACCTGAAGGTGGATCATACAGTGAGAATCAGAAAATAAAGTTGTGAAAACTCTGGGCAACATCAGACAAAGAAGCTTGGTGACTTTGAAATGATTTCTTGGATAAGACATCAAAGCAGAATTGTAGAATGCAATGAAGATAGAACAGTACAGAAGGTAGAAGTGCAGAAGGGTTTTTTTTTTGTTGTTAAACTCTAGACATTTATGTCAAAAATAGGAATGTATCATAGGTAAATATTTGTAAGTTAACTATTGAAAATAGAAATTTTATTCTTGACCTATGAAGAGATTCTCTCAAGCTCAAAAATAAGAAACAATCCATAGGTTGAGTGAATTGGTTGCAGGGTCATTTGGAAAAGAAAAAAGAATAATATTAAACAGATACAACAGTTTCATGAATGTTCATATACTTAAACTTTTGGTCTTCCAAATCTTTGTCTTCTATCAGATTATTCTCTACATGAAAAACAAAACTATTGTACCAAAATGAAAATATAGAATTCCCACAGTATTTGCATGCGTGCCAGTGCCTATTGCAAAGCCTCTAAATGTATTTTTTGTTTTTGAGACAGGATCTCCCTTTGCAGTTCAGGTTGGCCCTGAGCTCACTATGTAGCCCAGGCTGGCCTCAAACTCACAGCAACCCTCCTGCCTCAGCCTCCCGAGTGCCGGGATGACAGGTGTGAGTCACCACGTCTGGCCCTGTGGTATGGTACGGTCACCAAGGATCGAACTCAGGACCTTGTGCTTGCCAGGCAGGGGCCAAAACCACTGAGCTCCATCCCCGGCCCTAAGGCTCTATATTTAACAGAGCCCGTGGGACCCTGGTCGTTACTCTGACGTCCTGTGCAGTTTCCCTGGCAGGGATCCTAGCTTAGCGGTGACCAGGAGGCCCAGGTCTACTTCAGTTCCATTCACTGAGGAAGATTTTGTGAAGGTGAGAATGTTTTTGAAATAAATAGGGGATCGATGTGTAAATATCATATCTTTTCTCTGATATGAGAAAATAAAGTTGTAAATGAGTTCTAGTATGTATAGTTGGTATTGTGAAACACAAAATATTTAAAAAGAAAGAGAGTAAGGGCAAATAATGAGGGGGAAATGAATGTGGTCATAATAAAGAAAAAAGAAAATAAAGATTGTGTACATGGGGGGTACAGGGAAAAAATGAAAATCAAGTCGTGTGCTATTCTGGTACATCCTCTCCATGGTGAATGCGATGATGATGTACATTCCTAATGTAGCAATAAAGATGATTTAAAATCAAAAAGGCTGGAGAACTTTGTGGTTGTCTCCATGAGGGGTGAGTCTGTGGTTCACAGACACACGGAGCACGAGACCACGAGCCGGGGCTTGGTGGGTCATCCGGGGACAGTGGCCGTCGTCCCCAGGCGTGTGCGACCCTGGGCACACGGTGCTCCATCGTCAGCAGGACGTGAAATGAGGTTCTTCTTTCTGGCATCTCCGATGTGGCCCAAGTCCAGTACAGCTTCAAAGACAGGGACATGGTGGTTGAGAAAAAAACAAAACAAAACACAAACCCTGCTGAGTAGTTTGGTTTGCCTTGCAGGGTGAGGACTGTGAAGAGCTGAATGAGGGTCGTGGCATGAGGAGAAGAACACCAGGACGGCGAGGGCCGGACGTGGCGCTGTGAGCGTGTCTCCAGCCTCCGGGCTGTGCGGGTTCCCGCCTTCAGCTCCCCCTGGACGTGACGCCATCTGGGCTCCAGGACAAGGCCCTGAAGCCACCTCGGAGGGGCCACGGAGGCCTCCATGCATGCAGTTTCCTCCGGAGCTGGGATATGTTTCATGGCGTCTTAGACCTGAGGGACATAAATGATGACCGAGGACATTTCACACTAGTCCACAGGAAGCGACTGGCAATACAAGTACGGATGCAAATGCCGAAAAAGCATATCACTGCGGAAGGCCCCTTGTATGCGTTGTCCTCCGCATATCCTTTCTCATTTCCAAAGAATTCATCCCATTATTTTTTCCAAAAGATGGACTCGCTTTTTATCGTTACGTCATCAAAACATTCAAGGAAGAAGACGTCTGTAAATGCTTCAAAAACTGCCAAGAACGAGGAGATAAGTGTGTTCTCAGTGAAAGGGAGAATCATGAGGAGGATTCACATCAATGTTTATTTTTGTTGTCTACTTAAAATTTGCCATATATTTGATTGGGGCTTCTATTTTATATAGTTTTCAGGCACAGAAAATGACTGCAAGCTAACTGGAAATATCAGGTGTACTTCAAAACTCGTTTTCACTCAATTGCAAGATATGATCGGACTTTTCTTTTCTCAAAGAAACTTCAAGATGCCTAGGAAATAAACCCGTGCACAGGGACAGACGGATTGAATTAAATCCTAAAGCTGAGACTGAAAGAAATAATACAAATAGGCAAAGTTTGTTACGTGTAATTTGAACTCAGTGTCAAAGCGACCTCAGGAATCATTTCACTAAGTTTGAATCAGGTTTGAAAGATAAAAGTGTAGTATGAAATGCCTAAGATTTAACTTTCATTGTATGGAAATGAATGCTAGAATCATTCTTCAGTAGCGGATCAAGAAGATGTTTTATTTATGAAAATATAAAACAGCAACAAGATGGACATGAGCAATATATATTGCATATGTGAGAGTTACATATTTTCTACTAATTCCATGAGAACTTTTTCTATTTGCTACTACAGTAGAAAGTGGGAATGCTTTTTATATATATCCACTGTAAGTTCTTTTTTAAATTCAAATCTTCATTAGTACATTGTATGTACACATCATGATAGCATTCATTCAATATTGAGAATTTGTATCAGTACATGACATGAGTTAAATCTCATTTTTTCCCAATCCCTTACCCACCCGACAGCCCCCACCACCAAAATACATAAGCTCTGTTTTCTTTTTTTATCATCATCACATTACTTTCCCCCTTGTTACTTATCCCTACAACCTCTTACCTTTGCAATATTTTCTATTTTACGATATGAACAATAGATACTAGAACTCATTTTCATCTTCATTTTCTCAAACCAGAGAAAAGATATGGTATTTGCACATCTGTCACCTGTTTATTTCCCTTATGAGGATATCCTCAAGGTGCATCCATTTGAGTATGAATGACTCCATCTTATCATTTTTAATGGCAGAGTAATACTCCATTCTATAAAAGAACCACATCTTCTTTATCCAGTCTCCAGTTGATGGACATTTTGGTTGTTTCCAAGATGTAGCAATCACAACCTGAGCTGCTATAAACATGGGTGCACATGTGTCACTGTGATATGAATTTTTAAATTCTTTCATGCGCATACCTAGCAGAACGATGGCCGAGGCAAACGGGACCTCCGACCCCGGCTTTGTGAGGAATTTCGATTGATGCAGAAAAAGCACTTGGCAAAATCCAACACCCATTCATGATGCAAGCCCTCCAGAAAATCAGAATAGATGGACTCTGTCTCCAACGAATCCAAGCTACGCATGAGAAATCAACACAGAGCATCACACTAAATGGTTAAAAACTGAAACCTTTCACGTGAAGATCAGGAACAAGACAAGGATAGCCATGATCACCACTCCTGTTTGTTATAGCACTGGAAACATTCACTATAAGTTTTTAAAAAATAGGTCATATTAGTGTACATTCATGGAATTAGAATACAATAGGGTTTGGGCTTCTCATCTGGTGAGAAAATCCCTTATGCATTTATAATGGACTCTAGTGAGTTGGGTAGAAGTGTAGGAGCCCTTCTTTGATCATCTCTCCCCACATCCTCACTGAGAACTTTTCCACCACAAAAGACCAGGTGGTTGTCAGTAGTTGGGAACTGAGTCCTGAGTACCTTCATTAAGATGAGAGCGTCGTAGGTGAAATATGCCCTGACTTTCATACCTCTTAATCCTGGTTCTGAAGTGTCTGGAAGTTGGTTTAAATAGATTTTTCTTAGAGGGAAACTTGATATTCATATGTCACAAGTAATGCATGTCACATAGAACAAAAATCTAACTGTGTTTGGTTTTGAAAAACTTCTTTTTCTGTTTCTTGTGGTCTGGCTTAAAAAACTATACCCAAATTGTTTCATGGAAGAAAATATCTTTTTACATCATTTAGATACATACCCTGTTCTGAGTTCCAGTTAAGGTAATTTTCTTTAAAATTAGGAGCAATATATTATAGGCAGCGCAGATTCAAGAAGCCCAACGGGCACCCCAGAATAATTCCCCCAGAAAGTTTGCCAAGTATCACAGCACCCTGGTATAATTGCCATATACCAACTTGTAAAGTAAGATTTAAGATTTGATTTAAACTGTCCCGGTCCCTGTAATCGCCACTGTGTTCATGTCCAAGTGAAACCTTTTACTTTATCAAAATGACTCTCCCAGTGGCAAAATGACTCTCCCAGTGACTCTCCCTGGGACAACGTAGGGCTCGGTGAAGAAACATTGACACCACGGGGAGCGTCATCCGTCTGGATTATTTCTTCCTGAGGCATTTTGATCTTAAATTCAGACACCGGTGATGTCAGTCTGGACACGTCTAGCCTTTCTCTTCACCTGTGTCTCAACTCCACATGCCATTTGCTTGTGATTTTATTTTTTTCTTCCACAAAATCAAGTGAGAAGTTGCCGTACTGTGAGATTTTGGGTGTGTTTCTTTCCCTTGTTGGCGAATGAGGTTCCCATTTAAGTTCCTGCACTGTGGTTCTCGTAACAAAGAGGGTCAAAAGCACCTGTCGTCAACCCCGTGGATGAATAACCTTGAATCCTTGAGAGAAATGACTAAGCAGAATTCAACGGCCACTTCTTTATTTGTAAGGAAACACAGTTTAACCCCATTGGTGAATTGCATTGTCCACTTCCTCGGGGTACATGGGGCGATGCATGAAGGCCCTCTGCTGGAAACATAGAAAACGTCACTGGCTAGGACCCCAGAGTTGATGGATGTCTCCATGAACACCAGAGCTCCGTTTCCCCATCTTATTTCCCATCGAAATGATGGATACTGTCTCACGTGGAACAAACACAAACTCATGCTGTCATTGGGTTTTTGGGCCCAAGTGGGAAATAGATCCTATGAAAGAATTTTGTACTGTCTTGAGTCCAATGCTGTACTGACCAAGAAGAAAACCCTTGGTTGTCTCCAGACAGGCTATATTGATTCTATAAATCAATAGGATGTTGTCTGGACACCGGAAAACATTGGGAAACATTCTTTTCTCCATCTCTGGCTGCTGAAAAATATGTAGAGATACGATATACTTAGCGTTTTTCTGTTACATTTTTCAGCGTTTCTCATTTACAATGTGCTGTTTGAAAGTATATCGTGAACTTTGCTTCAGTGAGCTTTTTGTTTGTGTCAACTCACAGATACCTTCTGGAAATGAAGGTGCCTGTCCACATTTTGTTTTCTGTGATCAGCCTTAAGTAATTTCAGTGCATCCAGATCTGGCCAGTGCTTTGCCGTAGCCACATCGTAGTTTGTAGACATTACAAGAAGGACGTACACGCCACTGCTTTTCATTGTCACCAAAACAATGAGAATCAGGAACCAGCATTTCTGACAACACTGAATGAGACCGATTATTTTCAATGGACAAAGATCTTTTTGGTTCTGTTTTTTTTTTTTTAAATTTTTAAAAATTAAGTCCTTGCTCAACTGCTTTCCTAGACCCAACCACGTCCTCTGAACTATCATACAAACATGGGGACTGTGTCCTTTCTTAGACAGATGTATCCCAGCCAGAGACACATGGCCGCAAACCTTCCTCACGCTCCTCTTGTGCATCTGGACCATCCTCTCCAATTGGTCTTGTCCCTCTGTGAAGTGATCCCTCGTCCTTTGGATAGTCTGTTTATTCGGCTGAATCAGTCCAAAACGTTGACCTTTCACATTCCCTCTGTTTTGGGGGAAGAGCCAAGAAATGCTGTGTGAGATCCGGAGAAGAAACGGATGAGGACGGACGGTCACCTGGGGACGAGTCTCCTTGTCCTCCGGATGGATGATCCGACATCAGGATCTCTTCAGGAATGGACCCAAACGGTGGGCTGGGCCACGCATCCCGTCGCAGGGCAAGAGGGGGGCCCGCGAGTGAGAGTAATGGCTTACAACAAATTTCTTATAAATTTAATACTTCACCTTGTAGCTGGGCCAGAAGCGATGGTCACGTCCCCAAGGTCAACACCAAGGACGCGCTGTGTGTCACCCAATCTTAGTGTTTTTCCTGGGAGAAGGAAGACTTTATATTTTTTAGGATTGTCCTTTGTATTGAGTCAAAGTGAGTACAGAATTCAGAAACGGCTCCCTTGTATATATTTTTTTAAATTTTTGCACTGTTTGGTATATTTTTGCCAGAGGGGAAACTTCCCGAGCTCAAGGATCACCGCATCGTACGTCGACTTGTGTTTATCTCATTGTAAGATGTACATGGACTCTCTTTAGTGGAAAATGTTGAATGAAACAGTGAGAATCCACCAATGATTAAATCATTTTCCCCTGACAGTTAAATAATTAAGGATAAAATCTGCCATCACAGCATATATAAATATATATATAGTATACTTCTCACTGGAAAGTAGAACCTGTATGTTCTCTGTATCTCCATCTCTGTTGTAAAGAAATAATTATTGTACAAATATATATATATATATATTATATATATATATGAATATTTCAAGTTATCCCATTGTTGCATTGGTGTCTTACATACAAAGCTCAGTTGGTTGGAAAAAAACTGCTATGGAACAACCTGTTTAAGCACTATGCAGATTTGTAGACCAGTGTATATAAAATGTGTAATAAATGGGTCACACATGTGTCAATACCGTATCTTCGATATGAGAACCTGAAAATGTAAATCAGTTCTTAAATCTATGGTAGATATTGTACTATAGAAACTATTCAATGGGCAAAGAAGCAGGTGTAGGCAATGAAGGGAAAGAAAAAATTGTGATGGTAATAAAAAAACAAAAACAAAGTTTATGTACATAGGGGGTGGGGGAAAACGGGAGAAAATGAGAATCAAGTCATGCCATATTGTGGTACAAATTCTCAATGTTGAGTGTGATATGATACGTATATAAAATCTATTTCACAATAAATTCAAAAATAAGTAAAATAAAATGTGTAAAATCTGATACGTGTGTAGACACACTAGGGACACACACAGACTGACAGACAGACAGTTAGTACATCACCCCATTGGGTGTACTTTTGATGGATCATTGAATTCAACAGAAATTTCTCATCAGCAAAGATCAGACACAGTACAAGCCCGGAAAGTAGAGCCTGTGTGTCCACCTCCTTTGTCCATAACTTTGGGGATATCAGCTGTTAGAGAGCAAACGTCCATCGAGGACACTTGTTGTTGTTGGTGTTGGTTGGCAGGATGGGAAGATCAATAGAGCAGGTGGATTTCCAATACGATTGCTTGGCCGTCTTTCTGCAGATCCTGCTTGGCAGAAACGGGCCGTGAATGACACTGAGTCATTTACTGATAAAGTTAGAAAAAAGGGATGTTCACTCTCAGTATTTTTGCAGCAGAGCGACGTCTTTTCTTGCAAGCCCTGAGTCCCGAATTGTGATCGGAAGCTGATTATACCCACCTCCGTCCCGTGTATAATTTCATTAACGTGAAAAAGATGGGCTTCATGTATATTCGCAAACCAAAGTTGACCCGTCTGCTCTGGCAGAACGGAAATCTTGTACGGACTCCATCAATCAGCGTTATTAGTATTTCTCAGAGAAGAGTATTAATTGGAATCTGAAGAAATACGACTTCAAGAACCACTTTTTTTATTCGTTTATTCCGGAGACTCCAAAGTCAACTCTGAACAAATTTCTTCAGACGGATGACTACAAATATGTGTGACTACATACACGCATGTTCGTTTCCATCTCGGATATAATACTTACATTGACAGCTATAAGTTCAGGGAATGTTCTAATTTGTTTTTTTTATGAAATAAATACCTACGTGCATTGTGTAGAGGTGGTGCTTGTGCCTACACCTCTATCATCTTTAAACCCTTTTTATGTCTTTCTTCTTTATTTCTACTAGCTCCGTTTCACTTTTGATATATTCCTTGTTGAGAAAGACAGACAACTATAAAATATGCACGACAACATATCTAAACATAAAGCTGTACAATTACTTTTGAAATAAAAGAGATACAGTGTGATAACAAGCCCGTACAACCTCTACTGCATAGATGAATGTTACAGTAAAAGAGAGAGAGAGAGAGACAGAGAGAGAGAGGGAGAAATAAAACTGACTTTGGTGATACTTTTTATGCACGCTCGCGGATCGTATGACTAGACCCAAATTTAGATCTTTATACCCAGACTTTCACAAGGATATTGTAAACATTTTCATCCAATGTGCGTGTTTATTCGCGTATGCTTCTGTTGCATCTATTTACGTAAAAACAATGGAGTTGTATCTTTTCGTGGGTCTGAATAGTTCTCTAGCAGTCATTCGTCCCTAGATGAAATTTAAATAATAATAATAAAAACAGCAGATGATACAGCAACACTGGGTTCGCTTCCTGGTAGTCTACAATCAATAAAATAATAACAGAACATGAATATTCAAATCTACTGTTCCTTAATAAGTGACTCAGCTTTCCATGAGAAACCAAACTGGAATTGAAGGTTGAGTTTTATAGAACTTACAAATTATTAGTTTCATTATAACCACCATTCCCCGATCTGTGTGTCACTGTCATGATTTGACAATATACTTATATATATACATATGTAATATATATGTAATATACCATATATATTATATTATATAAATATAAATATATAATATATATTATATATATATAATATATATATTGCCCTTGGCTTCTACAGAATGCAGAGAAAATTCAGTTATTCTTTGAATGACCATCTTCGGAAGGCCTGGAATTAGAGAAGGAATAGCTGAGTCTCAGGTGTGTATTTTGGCCTCCCCTGCTGTACCGGTCATCAGGGTATGAGAGACAATCACGTAAAAGACCCTGAAATATTTCCTGCTTGTTTCGTAACAGCCAAGGGATCCAGAAAGTGAATGCGGGGGAAACACTGACACATTTCCTCGTGTCAGTCTCTCGTGTGAGCACAGAAAACACCACACGGAGCTCACCACGGCCAACCAGGAAACGAGGAAATGTTAACGCTGAAGGTCAGAGGAGGAAGGACGGGTTCGCCGCAGGTCAGGACGGCGGAGCAGCTCTATAAAACGGGCCTCGGCTCGGCTTCCCCTCAACGGCTGTTCAGCTCTGGTCTCCTGCTCACGAGAAAAAGCAGCTCCGACACCATGCTGTTCGTCGTGCTCGCCCTTGCGTTTGGATTCTCCTGCGCTGCAGAAGTCAGCCCTGCGGAGGTAGGACGGACAGGCTGGGCTGGAGGGCGGTCTTGCGTGTCTGTCTGCGTGTGTGCTTCTCTTATTTAAAATTTCCATCAAATTTATAGGTGTGTTTTTATGTTTGTTTGTTTTTCACAAAAGTATTTGATTTTTCATAATCTTCCTATTCATGTCCATCAGGCGAGCCACTGACTCTAACCCTAATGCTGGCTAAACCTTAACGCTAACCCACATTCTAACCTCCATGCATAATATAACCCTGACCCTGAAGCCGTCTTTGATCAATAGAAGCCCATTTATGCTTCTCTGCTGGGCTGAAGTAACAGGATGATTGTGTCCATGTGAGTGAGACAAGAAAGCTTCTCTGACCGTTGATTTCCATCATAGTTGAGCGGCGAATGGCGGACCATTGCCATAGTAGCTGACAACGCAGACAAGATTGCTGAGAACGGGGACCTGCGAGTCTACTTCCGTTCCGTGGATTGCCTCGATGCAAAATGTGCTCAGATCTCCGTCAGGTTTTATGTCAAGTAAGCAAAGTTCACCTCAAGTCAGGGAAGGGAATCCCCCGACCTGTTGCTGACACGTGTTCTGAGGGGCTGGCTCGAAAATCAACAGTCCCCAGAGTAAGTGCGAGCTACGCATTTGCAAAAGCCACGTAAGCTTGGGCACCCTGGATCGGGACACTGCATGTGAATGGCCATACCTTAATGTCTATGTGTATTCCTCTATCAATCTCTGTCCTGTCCTTAAAATTTCTCCTCATCGTGTTTTACTGACTGAGAACTGTTCACCCATAGGAGAAGGATTTTAAGAGTGGCCTCTTGATTCAAGATTTCAGCTCAAATTCACCCAACAATAAGTGAGGGAAAGACAAAAAAAATGACTTTTAGGATAGTGGAAAAGCAGAGTAAAATTTATGTGAAATGGCTCAGCAACGATGTGCTCTTGATGGGGGCTTCCAGCTCCACCGGTGGCCACATGAAGATTTGTACATATTAGAGCTCTGTCCACCGAAATGACAACAAAAGGGTTTGGGGGGCTTCGGAGCAATATTATTGGTAGAAAGCTAACGCCACGAAGGGAAGCTGGACAGACGTGAATGGATCCCATCACCCAGACTTCCGTGGTCAGGAGCTGAGCAGCTCTAGTCACCGCGAGTCTCCAGGAGAGTAGACACCTGCAACAAGGCCACGAACTGCATCCCCTGTAGTGTGTTATCATCTTCTTGATCCTCATGTTCAAGGTGCAGGTGGAGGAGGCCTAAACAATGCATATTTATTTTTTCCGTTTATATTTCAGGAAGGATGGAGCATGTGAAGAGTTTGTAGTTGATGCACCACAAGTGGAAGACGGTGTTTACGTTGGAGAATGTGAGTACCCGGTCCTGTAGGGCGAGTCCAAGACCGCAGCCATGGTGTTCTGTCAACACCCGCATGTAGCTCCAACCTATACATTTACATGCCTCATTTCTAGAAGAGTTTCTCCTGCTGGTATCTAAAGCAACCTTGAGAGAGCTACTGAAACATGTAGGTCTTCTGCGCACGGGACATCTTAGACATTAACAAGGAATGCTGGTATCCATAAGGATCCATAAGGATCATTCCCAGAATGCCTCTTGCATGTGTTTGAGAAATACGGTGGGAGTTTCGAAGTTACAGCTTTAGTCCACTAACAGACACATCGCCGTCAATGCCCTTCCAAATCATCCTCCGCGCTTGTAACACATTTTGCATGTCTTTGGGGAAATCGTGTTCCTCAAGCTGAACACTCTTAAGTCATTTCAGCGGAAGAATGTTGAGAAATGCTTTAAAAAGTTAAAGGAAGGAGCAGGTTCCGAGCTTTGAGAGAGATGCGTGGGAGTGTGTCTCTTACTGTGAGACGCCTTTCACCGTATTTAGATGAAAACTTTCACACGAATTTTGAATCCTCCTTGCATAGTGTCTGGTTTGGGAGTATGGAGCAATAGTCAAATTGGATTGAAGTGATCAAATTTTGTGCAAATTTTGTCTTACTTGTCTCATAAAGCCATATCTTTATTTAATTTTTTCACTGTTACGAGGCGCTTAGTAATAAGCCACTTAACCAATGGATTCCATTAAATCTCGTGTTTTACGCCTAAAACAATAGTAAGAGCATGCAATTAGATTTGCACACAATCTCAGCTTAATTGAAAAGCAAGTATGTAGAAAAGTGACATCTTCTCTCTGTGTGTGACATTATAATTTTCAAAATTATAGATTATAGGACTAGATCATCAAATGGAAAACTGCTTAAATATTTCCCTGAATTGAGTAAAATGTATGCTGCAGTTTTCTAAATCTGGCATGGAAAGACTATTTATATATACAAAATGAATGCACTGGGATAGAATGAATGTATAAATGCATAAAATTCACGTCCCACATTCTACATGTGATTATTGCTTATTATCTACAACATCATGCTGTGATAAGTTCGTTCCTGTTATCTGCAAGATGGTGCATGTTAAGGTAATTATGAAATTATAATACGATATATTTTAGACTTCACAACTTTAATAAGTGACATCGACGGGCTGAGAAGGAAGCTTCAGGTTCCTACCTATCAGTTCCCACTAAATCTTCCCAGCATGGAACATCACGTGTTCTACTTATATCCGTGAAACTTGAGGGGTGGAAATGGACACCGGGTCATGAATGAAGCATGTAAAATGTGTTCCTCAGAGGTTCTAACATGTTGCGGGATGGCCTGTGACATAAAGTCTTCTTGAGGGAAGGATGCAACCTAGTACATCACAAATGAGTCACATGAAATTAAATGGAAAAGAATTAACTGCTGAGTTTTGAAATTCTTCTTTCTCCAACTGTAGACTCGGGTACAAACAGATTCCAAGTTGTTGGTACGAACGGTGAGCTCATAGGATTTTACAACATCAACACAGATGTGGAAGGAAAGGCCACACGCATGCTCGTTGTTGCTGGTAAGTAGGACAGCATTCTTCCTGTGTAACAGGACAATGTATAGAAAACTCATCCTTGATCTCCATGTGGAGGCGTGTTGTGCAGTATTTGGAGAAGTCGCCTGTCACAGGAGTGTGTATGTGTGTGAGGTTTCAGTGTAGAATTTGATGAAGTCAAAGGGGCTGGAAAGACGTTGCTGAAATGGAACATATACATCTTCTCTGGGGACCAATCAAAGTACATTTCCAAGTGAAATCATTAGAAAACATACTTTCAGGTGGTCTAAACCACAACAGCCAATTCGTTGCAGTACTGTAATGGGGCCTGGCACGTAGGGAGGCAAGATTTGGAATTAAGTCAGCAGACTAAGGAAACTGCTGTAGTCGTGACTGTTCATGTGTACTTTAAAGCTTTGCCTTTGTCATAATGGCTCAACCAATGAGGACATTATGTTCCTGTAAAGAGAAAACACATTGGGTTGCGATTGTCAAACACAAAGTCATCTGCATTCGAATGATTGTCACTCCCAATACTTCCACATGGGATGGACACAAGCTTCGGCCATTCCCTTGAGCTAGACCTATATTTCTTGTGGATAAAGAGTTCATGAAAATCAAAGAGATGCTGTGCATTTGTTTTCCTGTTTCTCAGTGAAAACGTCACAATGATTATTGTTCATGGAGGAATCAAAGTCAGTCTTCCATCGTAATTTATTCAGGTTCCAGACAAGTAGGAAAGCATGGAGAATCTAGGCTCACTGGAATGAGAAGCTCGCGCTGTGCACGCTTCTCAGGGCTCAGTGCAGCCTTCTCCATCCCCTGGATATGTTTGGAGGCTGCGGATATTTTGGGGGTGCAGAGGGTCACAGCAGACATGAACTCGTGTGCCCTTGGGAGTCCTAAAATTGGAAAGTTGTCTGTTGCTCCAAGTCTGGACTCTGCTGACTGTCACTTTGGATTTCCGTGCAGGAGAGGAGGGGGGTGGGGCTGGTGGGATCTGAGGCCTCAGGGATGCAGAGGCCCCGGGGACTCCAGGCTGCACCGTCCACCACAAGTCTTCTGCTCTGTCTTCCGTGAAATGCAGGAAAAAGAGATTTTATGACACCCGAAGAACATGAGCAGTTCAGTGCACTGGTTGGCGAAAAGAACATTCCAGCCGAAAACCTAAGATACCTCAGCTCTTCAGGTAACGGCACCAGACGGCTTCCGAGGACACCGCATTGGGGTTCGCTTGAACGTGTGGTCAGCTCAGTCACTGATAGAGAGTTCCATACCGCCAGCTACGCTTCATGCTCGTTGTCGGTGTAAATCCCAAGCTCTTCGGAATAATTCCCACAACTTCTCCTTCTCATTTTAATTTTGTTTTTCCTTTTTCCTCCACAGACATCTGCCCAAATTAATCACTTTTCGGTGAGTACAAACATGATGTGTATCTCTTGATAGTTTAATTTCTGTAGACACTTTCTGTAGAATGTCGGATATGGGCAAGAGGGAGATGGCTGTCTTTTCAATTATGAATTTACAGACTGCACATATATAGACATTATAAAAGGAAAACAAATGCAGAGAATAGAAAGAAACTTTTTGTTTTGGAGAGTCGGGAAGTGAGTTATAATCACTTGAACAAGGGAATCTGGATGAAGTCTTGGGAATTACAGGGTGAATAAAGGACCCTAAAGTGTCGATGTCTTTGGTGTCTCCGGTCAGAGTACAGAAAATTATTATCACATAAGCTCACCCTCATGAAAGTCACTGAGTTGTTGACATCGAGACAGACCTCAGAAACTCCCAAGGCACCTGCTGGCACAGAGTCAGGGCTTTCCTGACAGTAAATTCCCTCTGAAACCCAGACAAACACATCTACACATATGTAGGGTTCTGTGGCGACTTGTGTTTGATATTCTCTCCACTCTTGCACCCATGAGCGGATCACAATTTCTGTTTCCATTCTTGTGAATGTTAGGTGGTGAGTGTTACTACAGCTTCGGTAAAGCAATGTTTTTTCTTTTGCATTCTCACAGACGACACCGACGCAGGAGGATTTTCAACATCATCCTCTCTGAGACCCTCCAACGTGAATGTGAAGACCTGATGAAATGCTCTTTCTTGGTATATTTTCTTTTTCCCTGGAGTCATGAAGCTGCCCCATGACTTTCGGTCCCCTCTGCATCTGTCCTCTACTTGACATTCCTGTATTCTAATCAGTTCAATAAATAGATGGCATGAACAAACGTGTGTGTCTTTGAAGAAATTCCCTAACTATATCGTGATGAAGTGTTTTTATTTTTTTAAAGTTTGGTCTGTGATAGACAACACTTTACAGGAGCAATTGCCAAACACCCAGGTGTGTCATGCGTGGAGAAGAAAGTGTAAGATTATCGTGAAAGACTCGGAGATTCAGGCTGCAAGGGAAGCTTGGGTGAGATATGTTAATATACATGAAATAAAATACCTAAGTTAACTATGATAATAAAATATAGCTAAATATAGAATGAAAAGGAAATGTAAGAAATCATACTTTAATAGAATGAGCAAACACTTGTCAAAAAGAGAAATTCACATGGCCAGTGAGAACAGGAAAGAATATTCAGTGTAATTGGCCATGACAAAAACGCAAAGTAAAATGATTTTGATATGTACTTTTATCCCAGAAGCAATGGCTATCATGAAAAAATCCAATACTTGCAAGTGATGTTGAGGATGTGGAGAAAAGGGATCAATTCTAAACTGCTGGTGGGAGTCTGTCCTAGTTCAATCACTATGAGCACCAAAGATTGTGTGTGTAGGGGTTGGGGGTTACAAGGGGGGCGGAAAAGCGATAAGTGAGACTCAGGTCGTGTCGTATTCCACTACAAACTCTCCATGTTGAATGCAATGGTGCTGTGTATTCATAATGTATCGATCAAAGTTTCAATTAAGAACATAACAGAACCACGAAAACGAAAATAAAACAGGTATCCACCCACTTGTGTTTCTGCTTCTGCACCACGAGAACCCCATATAAGACTGAGACATCCAGTGGCCCTGTTTGCGCCTCTAAAATGTTTCAGTGCTTCTGCACCACATATCAAATTATCGATGTTAGATTTCTTGTAAGCCTCGAGGACAAGGAATCGTTGAGAGGTTCAATGGTTGTCCTCAAGAAATGCTACTCAAACAAGATTAAACTAGCTTGACAGTTATGGTCCACCAAAGACCAACTTCACCTGGCCTTATTCTCTCCAAATTTCTTGTCGGTGGATGAAAATCCAAAAGCGCCTGCCACCAACCTTTGGGAGCCTCCGCAAGGTCTGTCTTGTGCTCCCTTCGTACTACGGAAAGATCCGCTAACCAGCCAGTGGGCCTGACCCTTTGCTGAAAGGAGGCAGAGGATTCCCTGGAGTCTTCCCTCAGGATGGCCAACAGCTACGCTGGGCCCCGGGGAGCAGCGGTAACTGACACAGGCCCCGCCACCACCCTCCAACATCAACCCCACTGGGGACTCGGGCAGCTCTGAAAAACCCCCGTGAAGAAGCTCACCACAGGGCTCCCCCAACAACTCCAAATTCTGGGCCAGCGATGGACATCCTTCGTGTGCTTCTCTGAGTGCGAACAACACCGTTCAGGCACAACTATGGTGCCGTGTTGCTTCGCCCCATCTTTGATACAGCAGAGCAGAATGCCACACGGCTGGACACCTAGGGAATAGCTTTAACCTTCCATGCTCCTCTAGTGATAGCGTCGCTCCACTTGTCTTTAGTACCCTTCAGAACACTTCTGTGTCCCCTCCACCTGTATATTTTACTTTAATGACTTTCTTTCCTGTAGGGTTTCAGCGAGACGTCACGTCCCACCTTCAACGCCATTATTTTTAGGTGACTGAGCCCCAGCCATGAGCCCTGCATTTCTAAATGAGCTAGTTCCATTGCACTTTATCCGCCCTCCAGTGCAGCCTTGGGATGGGGACCCTATACGTGGATAGATACCACCCGCAGTGCGGGTCTCTATCCTGTGTCTCCAACTCCGCGGTGCAGATGAACACTTCCGTACGCACTGCTCCGTGTCTCAACCCCTCTATGTTATATGGGAAAACACCTCGAGCAATCTGGCCGCCAGGGATTCTTGATCAGGAGCGACATGAGACAGATCCACGATTTGAGATCATGCTTTGTCACAATCTCAGCCACAACTGCGGCATCGGTGACTCTACAGAACCAAACACCAACTTCTTCAACAGCCCAGAACATTTTGATTGCGTTACATGAATCCCAGCTCTTTGTTCAAGATGTCTTTGCTATCGCTTTAACCCTTCAAACTCTAATAGACTTTCTTGGAAAAGATTTACAACTGTCAGAAACTATAATACTCCCACTGCTCTTTGTATAATAACCCTTTACAATGCGTGGGGCTGTAGATGGAATAGCCTAAAGCAGGGTTGGTCACAACTGTCCAGTTGGGTGGAAGGGATCATTCTTGTTTCCCCCTACGTACTAACCCTGCTCCAGCTTGTTATCATCACAATCATGTGCATTTGGCTGAAGTTTTGGAGTCAAAGACGAAAGGGGGTAGTGAAGGCAAAACCCAGGCTTGGCTGGGTCAAGTATGCCACAGCTCTGTGTCTCGTGAGACACAGAGAGAGTAATACATGTCTGAGCGTGTCCACCTTTTCTGGTAGAATATATGATATGTAGGAAAATCAGAAATTATCATAAAAACTCCACCCTATATCTGATAAAGTTATTCGGTGAAGCAATAGGAAAGAATATCATAAAACTGAAAATCAATGTCTGTTTGATACACAAATAAACAACCAGCTGAGAAAGACCAGGCAAAGAACTCAACTCACAGTAGCCCACAAATAAAGGAGATATCTAATAATAAACTTGAGCATAGAAGTTAAGGATAATGACCATTAAAAAATGTCTTTGAACTCTGCAGAACTAAAGAACACTAGCAGACGAATAAAAGTTCCCTGTTACAGAGTGACAGAACAGTTGTCATTCAACTGTCCTGATTATCAGCACTCTATAAACTCAACAAAATACCATCAGAATAGCAAATAGATTCTGCAAAGAATCAGAGAGAGAGAGGAAAAAAAAGTGAAATTCACAGAAAACACAAAAGATCTGGAATGGCCAAAGCTCCACTGAAGATAAAGAATAAACCTAGAGATATCCAATTTCCTGTAGCCCTATTTACAACCTGTCTTTCTATCTTTTTATCCCTTCAAACCCCTTCTAAGTCTTCTTCTCAGAGGATAAAGCTGTCATATCGAAGGCCTTATTATCTGCACACTTATCTCTGGTTGGTCCTTGCATTTTGATGTACAACCACAAGTATAATTTATGCATTAATAATATCAAAATTAAAGATACCACAGTCTGTCACTTCCTAATACTACATTGGATGCTATTGTGATTGTCGATTGTATTCCTTTGACCAACTAGACCTGATTTTTCTACTCTGACCTCCTGGAAATCAAGACCGAGACAGTTTCAAGGCTGCCACAGACCCAAGATGCCGGGGTCTCACCGCTGGGTGTGGCGGTGTCAGCCGGGCAGAGCAATGGGGTGACCGAGCCGAGGGGCTAGGATGAGAAATAAGTAAAGACAGGACAGCGGGACTTGGAAGGGCTCATCAGTCAATACCGAATGAGCGCAGCGTTAATTTAATAGCCTTCTTTTATACATTTCTTAAGTACCGCCCTTGAGCCGACTAGCTTCCTTCACGTGTACAGAAAAGAAAAAAGTTAGTGAAAGAACTGGTGGGCAGGGTGCGCTGACAATATTCTTAATTTAATCTGGCACGAGGGTGTGTCAAGGTTCTTAGTTTAACCTGGAATGAGGGTGTATAAAGGTTCTTAGTTTAATCTGGCAAAGACAGTAATTATCCTTTAGGAAAGCAGACAATGTTGGGCTCTGATCCAGAAATCAGGCTGACTTTTTCTCTCCTGCATGGGCAGCCACGACACTGTAGGAAACAACTCCCAACACCAAGATGCAAAGCCCTTGGAAAGTAATCGAAGAAGTAAACGTTCCCTAAGTGCTGCAGTGACTAGCAATGACCATTCTGGAAACAGCAATTTACAAAGAGAACATGAAAATAGAGTTTAATGCTAACAAAAAGATAGAAATGTGAAGAATCTTAAGTGATATATATATATATATGTTTTTTGAGACAGGGTCTCACTTTGTAGTTCAGGCTGGCCCTGAGCTGCTGGACGTGAGTCTCCACGCCCAGTATGGTATGTGGTTACCGGGGATCGAACCGGGGTCCTTGCGCTTGCAAGACAGGGGCCGGAACCACTGAGATAACTCCCTGGCCCTTACTATATATTTTTTACTTAGTGGGTATGGCCTGCAGAGAAAATTCAATTATTCTTTGAATGATCATCTTGGGCTGCTGAGAAGTGAGAGAAGGAATAGCTGAGTCGCAGGTGTGTATTTTGGCCTCCCCTGCTGTACCGGTCATCAGGGTATGAGAGACAATCACGTAAAAGACCCTGAAATATTTCCTGCTTGTTTCGTAACGGCCAAGGGATCCAGAAAGTGAATGCGGGGGAAACACTGACACATTTCCTCGTGTCAGTCTCTCGTGTGAGCACAGAAAACACCACACAGAGCTCACCACGGCCAACCGGGAAACGAGGAAATGTTAACGTTGAAGGTCAGAGGAGGAAGGACGGGTTCGCCGCAGGTCAGGACGGCGGAGCAGCTCTATAAAACGGGCCTCGGCTCGGCTTCCCCTCAACGGCTGTTCAGCTCTGGTCTCCTGCTCACGAGAAAAAGCAGCTCCGACACCATGCTGTTCGTCGTGCTCGCTCTTGCGTTTGGATTCTCCTGTGCTGCAGAAGTCAGCCCTGCGGAGGTAGGACGGACAGGCTGGGCTGGAGGGCGGTGTTGCGTGTCTGTCTGCGTTTGTGCTTCTCTTATTTAAAATTTCCATCAAATTTGTAGGTGTGTTTTTGTGTATGTACTTATTTCTAAAAAAGTTTTTAATTCCCCAAATCTTCACATTTATTTTCATCTGGTTAGCTCCTAACTCTAACCTAAACTTGAACCCTACTACAAAGCCTAATGCTAGCAAATCCCTGGTACTAACCAAATCTTGACCGTCATGCAAAATCTAGCCGTATCCCTAACCCTACAGCCAACGTGGATCAGTAGAATCCCATTTGTGTTTGTCGGCTGAGCTGAAGTAATGAGAACGAACGCTTGTGTTAGTGTTAGTGAGATAATAAGAAAGAAATCCCTGACCTTTATGATGGTTAACTTCCATCACAGGTCTCCTGTCCATATCAGACCCTTGCTCTAGCATCTGACAATGTACAAAAGATTGAAGAGGGCGGAGTCCTGAGAGTCTGCATCTGTACCATAGAATACCCCGACGAAGCACCTACTAAGATCATCATCACATTTTATGTCAAGTAAGCAAATTTCACCCCAAGGAAGGGAAGGGAAACCCCCCACCACTGTTGACATGTGTTCTGAAGTCTAGCAAGAAGTTGTGCCATCTATAAGACACATTCCTGACATCTCTATGAAGCGTTATGCCTGAATATTAGAGATGTTTATGTTAATGTCCATGTGTATTCCTCTATAAATCTCTGTCCTGTCCTTACAACTTCTCCTCATCTTGTTCTGTTTATTGATAACTGTTCCCCCAAATGAGAAGAATTTCAAAGGTGGCCCCTTGATTCAAGATTTCAGCACCAATTCACCCAGAAATAAGTGAGGGGAAGACAAAAAAAATGACTTTTAGGACAGTGGGAAAAGAGTAAGATTTATGTCAAATAACCCAGCAACAATATGCTTCCAGCTCCGCCAGTGGCCACATAAAGACTTGTGGTTATTAGAGCTCTGTCCACTGAAATGACAGCGAAAGGGGTCGGAGGGGCTCGGGCCGATGACGTTCGTAGAAAACTTGCACCACAAGGGGAAGGTGGACAGACGTGAATGGATCCAGGCACCCAGAGCTCCACCATCAGCAGCTCAGCAGCTCTAGTCAGCACGAGTCTGCAGTAGAGTCGACACCTTCCACAAGGCCACAAACTGCATCCCCTCTGGGGTGTTAATCATCTTGTTGATCCTCAAGTTCATGGTGGAGGTGGAGGAGGCTTAGAGAATACTGATTCATTTCTTCCATTTGTTTTTCAGAATCAATGGGGTATGGAAAAAGATTACAGTTGAGGGAACAAAACAACAAGATGGTTCTTATGTTGGAGAATGTGAGTACCCAATCTTGTAGGGCGAGTCCAAGACTGCAGCCATGGTGTCCTGTCAACACTCTCATGTAGCTTCAACCCATCCATCTAGATGTCTCATTTGTAGAAGAGTTTCTCCTGCTAATTTTTTAAAGCTACCTTCAGAAAGCTAGTAAACATTGAAATATTTGCTGCACAATCCCATTTAGACATAAATGGGGAATGCTAGTATAATGAAGGACTGGGGATCGTTCCCGTCATGTGTTCAAGCCAGATGATGCAAGTTTAAATGTTATAGCTTTCGTCCACTAACTGACACATTGCCATGGGTGCTCCTTGAAATCTTCTTACTCTCTTTTTAACACATTTTAAGTGCTTTTGGGAAGTCACATTCCTCAGGCCCAAAACTCTTAAGCCACTTCAGGGGAAGAACATGAATAACGGCTTCAAAAAGATTAAGGTTATGGAAAGGGACTGTTACATGCCAAGTGCAGGGTTTGGATGGGTATTTGTATAAGACACAACTTAATTCTTATTTTTCCCCATAGCCCCACCCACCCTACCGCTCCCCCATATACATAAAATTTGTTTCCTTACTTTTTTGTTATAATCTCAACATTTCCCCCCTTCTTCCTATTTTACACTGAGAATTTTCTATTTCACAATATATAACATACCATTCTAGAACTCAATGACACCTTTGTTTTCTCATACCAGAGAAAAGATGCGATATGTACCTATCTGTGACCTATTTATTTCACTTATGAGGATATCCTCAAAGTATGTCCATTGAAGTAGAAATGATTCAAACTTATCGTTTTTTATGGCAGAGTAATATTGGAGGGGTATTTGTGGCAATGTGTCATTTACTGTGACACACACTCCACCATATTTAGATGAAAACTTTTATATGAATTTTAGACCCTCCTTGTATATTGTCTGGTTTGGGAGCATGCGGCAATAGTTAAGTGGGACCTAACTGACAAAATTTTGTTCAAAGTTAGAATTATTTGACTGATAAAAACATATTTATTTATTTTTTTCACTGTTATAAGTTGCTTAATAATAGATAAACCAGTGAAGAGATACAACTGAATTCCATTAAATTTGGTATTTTACAGTTAAAGAATACTAAAAAACATGCAATTTGATTTGCACAAAATTTCAGCTTATTTTAAAAGCTACCAGAGCAAAAAATGGCATCTTTTAGGTGTGTGATGTTAACTAATTCCCAAACCCAAACCTGGATTATGAAGTGGAAAACTGCTTAATAATTTCATTGCACAGAATAAAATTTACTCTTCAGTTTTCTAAATTTTGTTATAAAAGACTTTCTATTTGTATAAAAATCCGTGCAGGACATAATGAAAGTGTAATTTTGTAACTTTCATGTCTAACATTTTGCATTTAAATTTCTTGTTATCTACAACCTTGTGATGTGCTTATTTCAGAGTTTCTATTCACTATAATGTGGTGTATTTTAAGGTATACTTATCAAATTGCAATAAAATATTTTTGAGCTTCTCAGCTGGATGACACTTTAGTAAGTGACATTGGCGGGCTGGGAAGGCAGCTTCAGGGTTCCTACCTACCAGCTCCCGTTAGATCTTCCAGTCGTGGAATGTAACATGATCTACTTACATTCGTGAAACTTGAGAGGAGGAAGCGGACACCGTGACATAAATAAAGCATCTAAAATATGTTCCCTAGAAGTTCTAACATGTTGCAGAATGATATAAAATATATTCTTCTTGAGGGAAGAATCAATCTTAGTAGAGTACAAATGAGTCACATGAATTTAAATGCAAAAAATTTAACTACTGAGTTCTGAAATAATTGTTTTTTCAATTGTAGATGAAGGCACAAACATACTCCGAATTGTCTGTGCAAGTAGTGACATCATAATGCTTTACGTCATCAACACAGATGCACAAGGAGTCATAACAAATTTGCTCATTGCTGCTGGTAAGTAGGACAGCATTTCTCCTGTGTAACAGGACAATACATAGAAATATCGTCCATGATCTCCATGTGGAGGCGTGTTGTGCAGTATTTGGAGAAGTCGCCTGTCACAGGAGTGTGCACGTGCTTGAGGCTTCAGTGTAGAATTTGATGAACTCAAAGTGGCTGGAAAGATGCTGGTCGAATGGAACATATACACCTTATGAGGTGCAATCAGAATGCTTTTCAAAGTAAAACTGTTAGCAAAATGTACTCCAAGATGGTCTACAGAACAATGGCAAGTCTGATGTACTGGTGTAATGGGGCCTGGCTCCTTGGGAGGCAACATTTAGAATTTATTCAGCAGACTAAGGAAAGTCCTGTAGTCGTGACTGTTCATGTGTACTTTAAAGCTTTGCCTTTGTCATAATGGCTCAACCAATGAGGACATTATGTTCCTGTAAAGAGAAAACACATTGGGTAGGGATGTTCAAACACAAAGTCATCTGCATTCCAATGATTGTCACTCCCGATACTTCCACATGGGAAGGACACAAGCTTTGGCTGTTTTCTGAGAAAGTGAAAGAGATGTCGTGCATTTGCTTTCCTGTTTCTCAGTGAAAATGTGAGAATGATTATTGCTCATGAAGGAATCAAAGTCAATTTCAATTTATTCGGGTTGCAGACAAGCAGGAAAGAGTGGAGAATCTAGGCCCAGTGTCATGAGAAGCTCGTGCTGTGCACGCTTCTCGGGGCTCAGTGCAGCCTTCTCCATCCCCTGGATATGTTTGGAGACTGCGGATATTTTGGGGGTGCGGAGTGTCACAGCAGAATTGAATTCTCATACCCTCTGGAGTCCTAAAATTGGAAAGTTGTCTATTGCTCCAAGTCTGGACTCTGCTGACTGTCACTTCGGATTTCCGTGCAGGAGAGGAGGGTGGTGGGGCTGGTGGGATCTGAGGCCTCAGGGATGCAGAGGCCCCGGGGACTCCAGGCTGCACCGTCCACCACAAGTCTTCTGCTCTATCTTCCGTGAAATGCAGGAACAAGAGCTTATCTAACACCTGAAGAAGAGGAGATATTCATTAATTTGGTTGCTGCATTGAAGATTCCAGCTGAAAATATACGATACCCCGTCTGTACAGGTAAATGTGTGTAGAGTGATTGTGCACTCAGCACAGTCATTGGTGGAGATTTGCATTCTATCCATTTTGCTTCATGTATATCCTGACGTTTACTGAGTAACTCCCATGATTTCTCTTTCTTTTTCGTACACAGATCGCCCCGAAAAATCATGATGTTTGGGTGAGTAGAAACATAATATTCATGTATTCATAGTTTCATATTTGTAGAATTTCTGAAATGTATCACAGGCACATGGTTTCCTTAGAAATTATGTCTTTTCTCAGTGAACATGTATATACATTAACAACAACAAAAAAAGTAAAACCCAGAAGAATACAAAACCAGAGAAAAGAACAGAACTTTTCTATTATGGGGATACTGTGAGTGAATTTTGTGAATTACAATCATTTTAGAACAGGGAATTCAGGGCTGGGGATTTAGCTCAGTGGTTCCAGCGCCTGTCTTCCAAGCTCAAGGACCCGGATTCAATCCCCGGTAACCACCATGCCGGGCGCGGAGACTCACGCCTGTCCTCCCAGCACTCGGGAGGCTGAGGCAGGAGGATTTCTGTGATGTGAGTTGGAGGCTGAGCTCAGGGCCAAGGCGAGACCCTGTCTCAAAAAACAAAACAAAGCAAAATAAAACAATACAAAACAGAAAAACCAACCAAACAAGAACAACTACAACAAAAAAACCAGAAAATCTGGATGGAACCAGGGGAATCACAGGGTTAATAAAAGACCCTAAGGTGTCAATGTCTTTGGTGTCTCTTCTCAGAGCGCAGAAAATTTTTATCACATAAGCTCACACTCCTAAAAGTCACTGAGTTGTTGATATTGAGACAGATCTCAGAAACTCCCAAGGCACCTGCTGGCACAGAGTCAGGGCTTTCCTGACAATAATTTCCCTCTGAAAACCACACAAACACATCTACACATATGTAGGGTTCTGTGGTGACTTGTGTTTGATATTCTCTCCACTCTTTTACCCATGAGCGGATCACAGCTTTCATTTCCGTTCTTGTGAATCTTAGGAGGTAAGCACCACTACAGCTCCAGTAAAGCAATGTTTCTTCTTTGCTTTCTCACAGACGACGCCGATGCAGGAGAATTTGCAGTGTCGTCCTCTCTGTGACACTCCAATCATGAGTGTGAAGATCTGATGAAATTCTCTTTCCTGTTATGTTTCCTTTTTCCCTGGAAGTCATGAGGCTGCCCCATGACTTTCATTCCCCTCTGCATCTGTCCTCTACTTGACATTCCTGTATTCTAATCAGTTCAATAAATAAATGGCATGAACAAACGTGTGTGTCTTTGAAGAAAATTCCTAACTATATCATGTTGAAGTATTTTTAAAAAAAAATTTGGTCTGAGATAGAACAGGAGACGACACTTTCCAGGCGAAAAATTCCCAGATGTGTCAAGAGGGGAGAAGATATTGTAAGCACATCATGAAGAATCCCGATATTCAGGCTGCAGGGACTGCTCAGGTTCAAGCAATAATGTCAGGGGAGAGTCTTTTATTAAATAAAATTCAAAAGTGATACAAGGAGACACTTTTCTGAAGAGATATTAGAAAACATTGGAATCACTGCAATGTACAGACACCGAAAATCCCCCAAAGTAATGAAAATAAATACAGGGTAAGAAATATACCAGTGAATCCACATCTAGATTTGTTAATGTACATAAAAGAAAATATTCAGCCTGCCTACAATAATAAAATATAGCTAAATATGGAAAGAAAAAGAAACATAAGAAACCACTGTTTACTATATAAAGTAGAAACTGCTCAGGAAGAAAAATGCAAATGGCAATTAAGGCAAGAGAGAATATTCAATATAATTTGCCATGTGAGAAATGCGAATTAAAATTATATTGATACGTAATCTTATCCCAAAATGATTGGCTATCATCTAAAAATCTAGTAATAACAAGTGATGTTGAGGATGCGGAGAAAAGGGTCCAACTCTACCCTGCTGGTGGGAATACGCGCTAGTCTAATCACTACGAACATCAGTAAGGAGATTCCCCGACACACACACACAAAAATCCATAAATTCCACTGGACCTACCTGGCCTTTTTTGGTATATTTGCCAAAGACTAAAAATCATCATATTAATAATGTTTACAGCAGCCCCATTTATACAGGGTAGCTCTTGGGAACAGCATATATGTCTAACTGCAGATGAATACAGAAGGAAACTTAGGTGTTTATACACAATTAAGTACTACTGTGCCACTCACAGGATTAAACTTGAGAAATTGGTGAGTAAATGGCCACTTGTACAAGAGTATGATTTTTAATAAAGTAAATCACACACAACTTTATATGCCACGCAGTTTTATCATCTAGTAATGCAAAACGCACAAAAATGTAGTGAAAAGGAAGACGATAACCAGCAGAAAGAAGTAAACATATTTTTTTCAAAAGTTTCTGTCATTTGAAAAATATTTTAAACATATACTAATTTTTTCCTTTATGCCACAAGTTTTTCTTACTTAACTAAAAGGAAAGTTCTGCACTCTTAGCTGTTTAGTTTAAATTTTTTACGAGTCTTTGACAGCTATGGCTTCTATTCTGAGTATTTTGAAAATAACAGTTCAAAGTATATTCACTATTCTTATTCTCTCATTATATTGCTATGAAAGCAATTTAAGATTTTGAAAAAAATAAGCGCCTATTACTAGAGTAAGGAAAGACTGTGGAAAAGGGTAAAAGAAACAACTTTACAAAACATATTTCATGAAAGCTATAGGAAAACCTCATTCACTGGGTGGATGAGATAAAAGTTCTTCTTAACGTATCATGGAACCTCCAGTTTCCAGTAGCTCAGCATAACATAGGCCCTGAGAAAATATATTTAAATTGGAAAACATTTGTAATAGCTCACATTCTTAATAGGCTCAGTTACTAGTAAGCTGAATCCAATATTTTAAGGCTTATAGTGAGGGAACATCACAGACAGATTAAGACTGATGAGTAATACAGAAGGAAATTCAAATAGAATTAAAAATCTCCATCCAATAAATATCCCAGAGCAGAAAGAATCATTGTGGAGCTGTATCAGAGCTTCAAATGTGAGCTAGCCCTTACTTACCTTAAAATATTCAAGGGAAAAGTAATAGTCATGTCTCCTTTTTTTTAATGAAGTCTGTATTATTCCAGATAAATGCTCAACAATACATAAATTACAGTTCAGTACCCTAGATGGGTATAGGTGCAAAATCCACCCATAACATTTGTACCAACCTTACGTTAAAGAGGTTATACTTGAGATGATCTTCAGTTTGCCGTGTGCTCTGGCAGTATTCCAGCACATACAGAGAGAAAGTCTTTAAATGAGTCATAAATACAAAGAGATAAATTATGGGATGATCTCACTCCGTGCAGAAGTCTTTTAAAAAAGTGTCACCACCAGTTTTTGATATACACCTTCACCCGATGTGGATGGGCCTTCACTCGACATAGGAAAGGATCAACCCTCACCAAGAATTACACAGAGTGGGAAAACCTGAAAGGTTGTCTTCTCAACTCCAAAAAGAGGAACAGTGCGTCACTCCTATTCCATGTAATGCTTGAGATTTCAGCAGGAATAACTAGGCAAGAGAAGTAAAGGAAAAAAACCCTCAAAACACCCAAAATGAAAAGCAAGTGTCCTCATGTTCTTGGATGGTATGCAGACCAGGCTCAGGAGGCCTGGATCACGAGGGTGAGCGCGCAGAGTCACCACGCAGACTCTGGGGAGGTGAAGGCGAACACTTCTGTGTTTACTGAGGACTACAGTGGCTTATATAGAGCCCAGGGAGTGGGCGTGGCTGCGAGCACAGGAAGTGGGCGTGGCTGTGACCACAGGAACTGGGCGTGGCTTATAGAGAGCAAGGGAGTAGGCGTGCCTATGAGCACAGGAAGCAGGCGTGGCTTATAGAGAGTAAGGGAGAGGGCGTGGCTTTGAGCTCATAAGGGCAACAGGCTGTAGCTGATTGGTGGGTGAGCACATAGGGGCAACACGGCTGTAGCTGATTGGTGGGCACAAGTTTTTACCTTTGATGGCTGTGCCTTGGCCAACGGAAGGAGTCAGGCATAGCGGAGGAGCGGGCCGCCCGCAACGGCTCCAGGCCAGGTTCTGCAGGGTTGTGAGGTTCTTGAGCTCCTTTGTGGTCCCCTAGCTTCGGAGGCCTCCACTCAGCGTGCTGGACCCACCTGGACTTAAACGTCTCCTTCATTTCTCCCTTATGTCTGACTCCAAAGCTTCTGCCAAGATCACCACATTTTTATGGTCTTGTTTGTATCTGCGGGTACAGCGCCTAACTGGAATAAAAGGATTAAGCCGCACCCTGTTAGTATAGAGGGTGAAGAAAGTGTAAGGACTTAGCCCCATAACCCAGCTCATCCCACCCAGAAATTGCCCCGTTCTAAATGGTGTCCCCCATTTTCCCGAGGGTAATGACATCTCAAGCTTGCGTATTGTTAGTTTTTAACATGGAGTGTGTCAGCTAGGGTAGGTTACATCGAAATGAGGGGGTCCCAAGTTTTCCAACTATAGAGTGATAGGTTTTGGTATTGATCGCGATTTTTTGCAGGAGTAGGGACTCACACAAATGTTAGAAGTCAGCATCGCATCGGCCCATTACTGTAGACTCTAGCAGTCCAAGGTTTTCTCGTAACATGTCAGTTTGTGTCTGTAAGGTGAAGATGGCCAGGCGCACATTTTGAAAGAGCTCCGCGGTGTAGTCCAGTGCAAGCGACGTGTTTTTGGGGAGTTGATTGACAGTCAAAGATGTAGCAATTGACTGGGAAGAGTAACAGGTGAAGTAGACACCGTGGAAAGGGCAGCCACCAGGGAGGTTATTATCCAGCGATGGCAGAGGCTCCTAGAGATGAAGCCTCAGGTTGGAAAGTAGATGCCAGACTTCTGTGAGATTAACAGGTGCCCACATTCCTGCCAATATAAATGTACCAGGTACTTTTGAGGAAGAGAGAGGAATCAATGCATGGGCCGACAGGTACGTGATCATCATTTCTGAGAGTGATATTAGTCCAGATGAAAAAGAATGGGCAGGGTAAACACGCTGAAAAGGGTAAAAGAGAATTATTAGCTACATAATAGAGCGAAGTTTTTCCTGGAGAAAAGGAAGGATTCGCAACCAGGAAAGCATTCGCACCCTCGGCGGGAAACCAAGGGCTCGTGTCTACAGGTTGTCGTCAGCCCGTGAACCCAGAAGAAACGGTGGGCCTCAGGTACAAAATGGGCCCCAAACACCAAGAGTGGAGGTGTGATTAGCACAGGGGCGGAAAGCAGCATCAGCAACAGGATCGATCACGCGAGAGGGTCCCCGGTCTATGGCTCTGCTAGTGGGTGTGTGAGTGGTGAGTGAGATCGGTATGTCTGAAATTTAAGAGAATGCTGTGCAGGGTTCATCTCTGGTTGTTCGCTCCCAGAGCTGAACGAGTATGGGAGGAGTATGTACCCCAGTAGTAGGATCATTTTTGAAACCTCGAGGCAGGGTGGAACTCCAATCTACTGTAACAAAAACGAGCGGGTTAGGGACAAGGCACCGTGCTTGTGTATCTTAAGAAGCATTAGCACCATTAACAGTCAAAGCAGCTCACACCAGAACAATCACCATGGTCTAGGGACGGGTTTGGATGGTCCAGAGGGAGCCATTTTTCCTGCAGGAAAACACAAGCAAATCCTCTTCCCCTTGTCCCAGTGCTAAAAGGCTGGACTCAAATGATTATCATCAAAAATGACGAAATTGAGAGTGAAACTTAATCAGGTGGAGTCGTCGCTACTGAAGTTTTTATTGTTTTAAGAGCATTTGTTTAAAGAACCGATGAACCTTCCTATAATTCGCTGTCCTGTGATATAAACTATATTATAATGGTCAGAAAAATATTTTAAACAGGAGTGACATTTTTTTTTTTTTTTGCCACAAAAATGTTGAGCTTGAAATCTTGGAGGTTGACAGTGGAATCCTGAAAGGGACCCAGGGGCAATAGGGGGGGGGCATAGGTACTGCATGCGTGGACTAGGTCGGGCAGTAACAGGTATCTTTCTCCATACTGCTAGGGCGCAGTTGCAGACTTGGCCAAAATAAACCCCAGGTGGGGCCACTCTTGGAAGCACATCAGAGTAGTGGCCGGTTCCTCTAAGCATTGCTCGGGTAATCCGGACCCTGGTAGAGTTCTTTCTCCTTTCCTGCTGCTCATATTACTCTGTATACACTGCTGTGAGCATAAGATCAGCAGGGGCCAGACAGGCACAAGGCACATCAAACCCATCTTTTGGAGAGTTAATGTTGTGAGTAGAATCTTCAAATACTTGCAGTGCTTCCTGGCTTTGGGGCCCATGATCTCGGATCACCTGTCTGAAATCTTTCCACAACGCAGGAAAACGGGGCACGCACAGGGGAACCCCAAGTCCACCCGCTATGATGACTGGGTAGGCCTGCAAGGCATTTTGTTTGGCTTTTCCCTCTTTTAAATGTTTTTTGAAAGAAAGAGCTATTGGCGTTATGACTGTCCACCTCGAAAAGAGTGGAGTGGTCTGTAGCAGAAGAGGATAAGGAAGAAATAGTACAGGACCGGTGAGATGGCGGGGCTCATCCTGGAGGCTGCCATGTTGGACAGGAAGTCCCGCCTCCCTTGGGATGACGTTCTTCCGGGCACCGTGGGAGTTTCAGGGGGGTGGGGCGGAGCAGACATAGGCTCGTCATTTCCCGCAGGTGAGGCTAAAGGCTCTGCCAAAGAAGAAGGCCGAAATGAAAGACAGTAGGCACCATTTTTGGGAGCTGCTCTGGTTTGCCCATCTGATTAGACTCTTTTGCTTCTTCTTTAGGGGCTGGTGTCACGCAAGCCTCAGAGGCCTTGACCATGTGGGGGTCAAAGCATTGGATAATTCCAGAGGGAATGGGGAAAGTGTTTCAAATTTCCCATATCCCTATTTAGAATCTTTCTTTCTGTCTTTTTATTTCCCCAAACCCTTTCTAAGTCTTCTTCCCAGAGGGTAAAGCTGTCATATCGAAGGCCTTATTATCTGCACACTGATCTCTGTTTGGTCCTTGCATTTTGATGTACAGCCACACGTGTAATTTATGCACTTACTAATATCAAAATTAAAGATACCACAGTCTGTCATTTCCTAATACTACATTTGATGCTATTGTGATTGCCAGTTGTATTCCTTTGATCAACTGGACCTGATTGTTCTACTCCGACCTTCCTGGAAATCAAGATCGAGACAGTTTCAAGGCTGCTACAGACCCAAGATGCAAAGCCCTTGGAAGGTAATCTAAGAAGTAAACATTCCCTTAGTGGTAAAAACGATTAGCAATGAAAATTCTGGAAACAGCAATTTACAAAGAGAACATGAAACCAAAGAATTTAATACTAACAAAAAGATAGTGATGCCAAGGCTCTTAAGTGAGACTCTATTTTCACATTCTTCCTGTGTCATTTACGTTTCATTTAAATTCCTCTTTATTTTCTACAATTAACTTGATCTTCCTTCTCAGACGGTTTCAACCGAAGAGCACAGTGCCTGCCCTCCTGCTAGAAAGATCATCTTCGTTTTTCTAACTTGAGAGTCCTCATAGAAATATTAGGTGGAGAGGTTGAAAACGTTTGTATATTGAGGCTAGAGATTTAGTTCAGTGGTTCTTGCATCTGCATGTCAAGCACAAGGTTTTGAGTTTGATCCCCGATAACCGCACACAACAATGCCAGGCGTGGAGACTCAAACTCACCAGCAATCAGTACCGCATACCACGGTGCTGGGTGTGGTGGCTCAAGCCTGTCATCCCAGCACTCGGGAGGCTGAGGCAGGAAGGTTGTTGTACTGAGCTCAGGGCCAGCCTGAACTACAAAAGCGAGACCCTGTTTAAAAAATAAATAAAAATAAATAAACAAAGAAAGAAAGAAAAAAGAAAGAGTTTGTATCTTAATATTAGGAGAGAGACAGATTCACAACGAAACGTAAGAAGAGAAATTGGTGGTTTTAAATTTTTTATTTCATTTTAAAATGATTTTATTTCATTGCACATTGCATCTACTGTACAAGTGTTTGTAAGTGAAGCCAGTATTTTAGCAATGACCTCAATCCCTGAGACATTTTTTTTTCCCCCATGCGCATCTTAGTTAAGTCACGAAAGTGCCCGGTCTGTGTGTGCATCTCTGCTGTTCCTGACCCGGTGTCTCAGAACGCTGCAGTTACAAGCCTGGATCATCGCATCTACATTTCCATGTTTTCCTCAATAAAAAGAGAAACTCTTCGGAGAGACTCTGCCAGTTCTACATGTACAGAGTCTCATTTAATGTGGCATAACTGTGGGATACCAGCGCTAGGTTTACAAAGTGCATTTGAGCAGAAGGCTTGGAAGCTGTGGTCGTGATATCGCAGTGAGAGCTAGTGTCTGTTTTATCTTCTGCGTCGGTAACTGAAATGCAAGAAAAAACGTAAATGCTTTCAGCTGGATTCTTTGCTGTTCTGCTGTCTCTTGTGTTGGGCACTTTAATTCTGCAGGACACCCAAAGTTTCCCCTGATAATACTCTTGATCCCTGTTTTTTTTAAAAAAAATCTCACGGGGGAGTTAATAGAATGACTCATTGTTCCTTTCCTGCCAAAAAGGAAATCTTAGGGCTTAGGTCATCAGATCGGTGAGTGTCCAGAGCGTGTCATGCCAGTGAGACCCTCCTAGAAAAGAGCGGTGGCTCGGAATCCATGCTGTCTGCCTGTCCCACTGTCTGTCCTGTGCTCACCTGTGACAAGGACGGACGAGTCCAGCACGATGCGCATCCTTCTGCTTGCTCTGGTGGTTGGTGTCAATGTGCTGACTCCTACGTCCACCCAGTGCGGGTAAATGCATGAGCTGCTCACTGGTGAGGTCTTCGTGTGTGTGTGTGTGTGTGTGTGTGTGTGTGTGTGTGTGTGTGTGTGTCTTTGTCTATCTCTGTTTGCTTAATTAGATGTTCAGGGCCTCTGGTGCCCCAACCTGAAGCTTCTAGTGACCTCACTCATGGGAATTGATCCTAAACTTACAAATCTTTTGGGCTCCCCTCTTCACAGCACTGTACTCTATCTAGCTCCAGATTCCTAAAAGAATATTCTGGTCTTCCAAATCTTTATACATGTCCATCAGATTGGACTCCCCGGGGAACGCTATATGTAGCCGATTTCTTGACTCTCCCGTGGTTTTTCAGGACACACATGTGCTGCTCCTGAAGCTTCCGGAGTCCGCCGAGTCACGGCAGCGGCATCCTGTGTGGCCTTTCTTCCCCTGAGGGAGAAAGACCGGGTTTGGATCAGTAGAATCAGATTCGTGTTCTATCGCAGAACTGGAGGAAGTTCTATGACGGTGTGAGGTGATATACAATCTGCACCCCTCCCCAGTGCGATGCGCTTTTTCAGATCAGTGGGAACTGGCGCACCATCTGCATTGCGGCCAGCCATCCTGAAACCATCCAGGAGGACGGGCCCCTGAGGCCCCACCGCGTCACATACAGTGCCTGCACGGATGCCACGGGCTCTCCATCACGTTTTATAACGGGCGAGTCAAATCCACCCTCATCGGAAGGAACCCAAGGTCTTCCCTGTGGTATGCTGGGTAGCTGAAAATAAATAAAAATGGTTGCATTTGGAATACCCAGGTGGAGCTCTAACCCCAAGAACTCAACGTAATTTGTGAGGGTGAACTTGCTTGAGAGTCGGCTTTGATATCTTGAACTACATCTGCTAAAGTAGAGAGAGATGAGCCCCTTACATATCTCCGTTTCCTCTGTCGTCTCATTCTGGCAGAAACTTCTGGATGTATAATTGTCAGCTGAATAATGAGACTTTGAAAAGTAGCTTTTACCAAGGAATGAGTTCGGCATCAATATCACCACTAATACTGAGAGAGCAGGCAGAGAAATCAATTTCAGGAGAAAGAAATGAAGT
>PVIR01010712.1:0-49131 GCA_004026965.1 Petromus typicus | reverse complement strand
ATAGTTTCAGCATTGATGAAAAACCCAAGTCCAAAGTCTCCTCTGGGATCTCAGGCAAACTCCTAGCTGCAAGCCCTTGTGTAAATGCAAAGAAAGTCAAACATTTCTAATACTGAATGCCACAAGATAAGCATTACCATTCCAAACACTACAAACAGGGGTATACAAAGGAGTGGGACCAAGATAAGTCCAAAATCTTATAGGGCAAACATTTAATCCCATAGTTCCACTTCTAGCCTCTGAGACAATCTGTCAAGTTATAAACCCCAAATGGGTTGGGTGGCTCCACCCCTGGGGCACTAAGAATTGTCACAGCTCCATGGCTTCTCTCTTGGGCTTGCTCTGCTCCCTCTTTGCAGTTTTCCTCAGATGATCCTTGCTCCTGGCTTCTCCCCAAACCTCTGGGGTTTCCACTGCACCTTTGGCTTCACACTCACAGCTTCACATTCTGTCTTCTCAGAGGCACACTGCCTGGTCTACCAGGCCTTCTTCTGATGTCTGAGTGGAAGCTTTCCTGATCTTGTAACTCTTGCATTCTATGAATGTCTAAAACCAGTACCATGTGGATGATGTCAAGATCTGCTGCCAGCTGGAGCTGTATCAGCCTGGCTTCCTTCTGTCTTAGCTACAGGGGTTGAAAGCCTGGATCCCCGAGCCCTCTGAACCTCATCCTGAGGGGCAGAGCCTCTAAGTCACTGTCATTTTTAAACAATTTCCCAACGCCACAGCCATAGTGGAACATAGTGCTCTGGTGATTTCTTCTCCAAGCAAAATCTTTCACCTTGATAACTCTGAGACTGCAAACGGCAGAGTCCTGCTGCTTCCTGTGATACCTCAGGTCACCCTTTCTATTCTCCTGTTCCTTCTCATCAGGCAAGGTCTACTTTTCTCCATCTTTGCAGTTCACAGCACTACTGGAGCTTCCTTTCTGGACAAATTCAGGACATTTTAAATCATTTTGACATGATCTTTGCTCTTTATTCTCAACATAGATCTGACTAAAAGCCTCCAACAGTAGCCCTGCCACCATTTCAATATTCAACTGCCTCAAAACCTCTATGCAAGATTAATTAGTCCATCACCCCTAATCTCAGTGTAAAGCAAAGGCTCTGAACACAAGCAAAATACAGGCGAACTTTCTGCAAAATCATAACATACATCATCTGGACTCCAACGCCCAGCGAAGTCCTTCCTCCTAGCAGAAACCTCCCAAGCCTGGTCTTTACTAGCTTTCTGATCTGAACTGCAACTAGAACCTTCCATACAAGACAGCCTGAGGTGCTCCAGCACTGTTTCTGTTGCCAACATGTCCGAACTTTTCCTAACTCTCTCCCTTCCCACAAGCCACTTTCAAAGGCTTTTGAGTCACATGGACAGGTAAGAACACAGGAACAACCCCCTACTCCCACTTCCAAATTTCTAAATTAGTTATTGTTCTCTTGTTGCTAAGACAAAATACTTGATATCCAAAGTCAAAAGGGAAGGGTTTTTTTTTAGGCTTATGGTTTGTAAAGGTTTTAGTGCATAGTTGGTTGGCTTCCAGACAAACAGCAAACAGCCCTCACAGAGAAGAAACAACACAGCATGCACACAATAGCAAAGGCAACGAAGGAGGTTTTACAACATCTTTCTGCCCCTTTTATCTTATTCAAGAGATCAGGATTTGGGTGGTGCCAAACCAATCACTCACATGTAGTGGTTTAGTAATCACATGACCTTAATCCCAACATCACACATTCCAGATTCAACTACCTCTGAAACAGGAAGTCCCACCTCATCCGCATGAGGCTTTGGGGGAATGTTTAAACACCAACTATAACAGGTAGGAAGAATTATCTATTCTTAGTCCCTATGGATATCTATCTGCCTTCTCTATCTTAAGACATCAACTTTCACCCTGAAAGTTTACTCCTCCTTCTGGAAGGTCCGCACCAGGGGATGTGATAATGAGCAGCCTGTGCCTTCGCAGTAATGCCATCTGTGACCACTGATCTCCAGGTTTCACACACAGTCATATTTCTAAGAAAATGCAAGAAATGAGACACTGAAATAATATGAAGTTACATGGTTTTCCCTTTTTTGATTCAGTATCATCCTTTGAAAAAGTATGAGATGACAGAGTTCAGCCACTGTTGCTAATAGCAGTGGAATTAGAGTAGCAACAGTTTTAGCTGCTTTTTTTTTTTTTGTGAAATGATATGAGGTTTAGGACTGGCTTCATCACTAATTACATGACCACAAACTGTACATTCTCAGCAAATGAACATAATAGATAGTTTCTGCTAAAATGATCTTACAAGCAGCACTGCAGTAGAATGAATAGCATCCTAAATTGTTACCTCAGTATTGCATTAAATAGTAATTTTTCCTTAACTCATTTGAAGATCTCTGCCTTGTTTTATCATCCATATAATATGATGAAATTACATGACTTTTGGCACCTTTCAAATTGAGCAGTCAATCATTCAATACTATCATAAGCTCAATAAATTTCTTGGGTGAAACAGGAATATCTTATGATCAGAAAATCTTTTAATAGTATCTACAAATGTGAAATGAGATAGTCTTTGCTATCTTCTGAGAAATTTTTTAAAGCAAATTTTATATCCCAGCAGATGCAATCTTCCTACCATATAAAGTGATGAAACTGTTCATTTTTTTTAAGTCAGAGAGGACAAAAGAAAAGTAGAAGGATCTAAGAGACAATTCCAAATTATCCATGTTTTCACTTTATATCTGCCTCATGAACCACTCAATTAATTTGTCTAATACCTCTAGAAAAAATTGTTGAAAGAGCTCTGTGACTGTAAATGGATCCAGAAATGACTCTAGAGCAGACAGGTCCCCTATATAACACCAGGGAACACTGACTGCAGTTCTGTGCATCAGTCAAGGCAGAGAAAAATGACCCCTTTACTGAGCTTAATTCAGACTGAGGGTCATAGCTTCCACTATTTTCATGTAAGAACCAAAATTGTGTATCTCATGATATTTTAGATTGTGCAAGTATAAATCTGGGCACAGTTCTTAAGCCTGGTAATCTACAGGTAATCATTGGGTTGGATGTGACCTCATTATAGCTTTTATAGGCCAGAAGTGTTTTTACCCTTAGGAACAATTCCTTTAAGACTCTATTTTATGACTAGGTTGGTGTGAAGATGAGTATAATTCAAGTTAGTTTATTTTTGTTTTATTTCCTGATTTTAAAAAATAAAAACAGTTTCATGGTCTTCCAAATGTATGTTGGATCCTGGGCACTGTGCCTAGGGTGTCTAATGGAGAAGTTGGCTATTGGCCAATGAGTCTGGCTCCCACTTTCAGGCCATCGTTTGTAATCATGTCTTCTCATTAAACACTCTAGAAGTAACTTATTTTTTTCTAATGTGATAGTACCTTAATTTTGGACATTATATCTAAACAGAAGAGAGTATCTATTATTTCTATCTATACAAAATGGTTGGCCTTAGACCAGAAGCCAGAAAATCTATAGAATTTCTTCTTCTCTTTTACTGTCACTCTATATCTCCCTTTCTACTTGCATGGATTAAATATTTATGATCAAACTTCTCATATAGAAGATGACTAGGTTAAAAGAAAGATGGCAGATGAAAATGACTGAGATGAAGAGCTATAAAATGGAATGTGCCATCATGATAATGATGGGAAAGATGTATAAAAAGAATAATTAATATAAAGGGAATAAAGTCAGACTTTCTTTGCAAGTGGCTGTGCAACAATACTTCGAGGGTTACTTTTCATATTTATCGTAAAATTCCCTTTGCTTGACATAATATGGACCCAGGATATTAACTTTAATCTCATTTCGTCTCTCATGCCCTTCACAGGAGACATATTGGTCTTACTCAAATTAATTTTTAAAATTTTTTCAGATATTGTCTTGCTGTGTAGTTCAGGCTGGCCTGGGATCCTCAGCAACCTTCTTCCCTTGGCCTCTTGACTGCTGGGATTATGTCCATACACCATCACTCCCAACTCTCATATCAATATTTTTTATCCATAATAAAAGAAAAACTTTGCTAGTTTGTCTTCTGAACAACCTCTTCTCCACTTAGCTAATTTCTTTTCTTTCTTTCTTTTTTTTTTTTTTTTTAAGTCTTGCTTTTGTGTAAATGTCATCTTCTCAGAAACACTCTGGGTCCCTTCCTCACCTAAAGTGAACTCCTACAAAGAGGCAAAATGCAGAGCTGATTCTCCACTCTTTCTTTTTAGATGCCTACACTAGAGCAGAAGTTGTTTATGAGTGGACCAGAGAGCCAGCACGTTCAGTGGTTGTAGCAGAAGATGGGTCACGCTTAAACCAATATGATCTTCTTGGACAAACAGTGGACTCTGGGATTGTTCAGTCCAGTACAGGTATGAATCATTCAGTTATGAAAACATGGAAAAATAATACAAAAATTATATTGGGACAATATGAGATCTCAGTGACCTTTCCAGTAACACAAGCAGAGGAGAAGAGAAAATTGCACCAAACTGAGCTGTGGTGTTGGGCTTTCCATGTAATGCCTTTTGGCTTCTGTTTCTATAAAAGTAATGACCTAATTCTATGTGATCAATGTAACACGAAGGCATGTGGGGGGTGAATATCTGGCTTAACTTTTTACTCCTACCCTTTGTTAGTAACTGTTCTCACCTCCAGCATTGTTGGAAGGAATCTAATTGAAGCCATGAAGATGACATATCACATTTCTTGGCACTCATGAAACTTTCTGTAGGTGGTAATCAACCACGGTGATACCATTACACATGGAACAACAAATAGGCACTTGGTTCTACATATCAGCTGTACAATCCCTTTGCCAATCAGCTTTCACATGTAACACCAGTGGAGATGTAGCCACCTGACTGGCCACTCCAGAAAAGAATTCAAAATAGGAGACGTGTCACACATTTCAGTGTTGTAACTGAGTCACTAATGCCATTCTCAGAACCACATTACATACTGTTAAAAGCATGGACCTGAGATTTCAAATAATGTTTTATTTATACAAATTACCATTCTGCTTTAATTCCAATATCAGAATCAGGCCCGACAGCTATGATAAAATGCAGACATAACAATTGGGGAAACTCATTTCTACCAAAGCCCAATTTTAAAAATATGTTCAATTACTGCAATATAGAATGTAAACATTTTTAGAGATGTCTTAGGAAATTTCGGTTTAGTTCACTTTGATTTGTGATTTCTAAAAAAAGATGCTTTGGTAGTTCATAAGAACAAGAATTCTAGTTTGCTCTGGAAAAAATGTCATCATTAGATCACAAAGTTCATAATTTGAACACTCGTAATTCTGGGACCTTCAACTAATCAATATTGTATTAGTTATGCTTACTAAGGTCTATCTTTTCCTTATTTAAAGACATCATTACCTACCTTAATTTATGGCATGGAGAAGATTCATCTTTATCTTTTCCATTCTAAATGTAAGTGGAATGTGGAAAGGTCGAGGGCTTTGTGGTGAGAAACTTATATATTTTCATTTAGCAACCTTGTGAGTCTGGGTAAGTCATTTATTCAAATGGAAATATCAATCTCAGCTAAAGACTGAGAAGGCTATAGTTTTACATTAAAAATGAACTGTCATAAATATTGAAAAATGCTGTGAGTAGTTCCCCAAAGTGGCTGTTCGTCCTGAAAACATCCTAAATGGGAACAATGCTGAAGAATTTTTTTTTCTCACAACACATCATGCTTTATTGAAAGAGATACTGAAATACACTGCACTTATTTCTTAAAATATGAAAGACTATTACAAACTGGATATCATGGCAGGCACTAGAGGTTCAGTGATACACAAGGTACAGACCTTGCTCTCACAGATTCGAAGTAGGAGCGGATGAACACATAAACTGTCATTTTCCAAATGGATCGTAAGTGCCATGATTAACATTTCTGTGAGGGCAGAGGCCATGTCCATTTTCTGCATCCCTATTATTTTCTGTAGTAGCTGAAACTTAAGAGGTACTGAATGAATATTTTGAATTAGAGTAATAAATAAATAAATATAACTTAGGAGAACTGAGGGAGGGTTGTTTCAGGAGATGGCTGTTGCTCGAGGAGCTATCCGTCTGTTACCGACAGCACAGAAGTTGCAGGGGTTCCAGAGAGCAACTCCAATGGAGTGTTATGTATGCAGCAGTATAATCAACTCTGGAAGGTGGCTTAGAGGAGGAGGGCAGAACTCTAGTTCGAGCCCTAATAACCTTAATTGTGTCACTGTAAAACCTTGAATAAGCTCGTCAAGTCTGTAATTCACATCTCTTTGTGGAACCCATGAAGACATTAAGATAAATGACCCTGGGCCGGGGATTTAGCTCAATGGTTCCAGCGCCTGTCTTGCAAGCGCAAGGACCTGGGTTCGATCCCTGGTAACCACATACCTATACTAGGTGTGGAGACTCACTCCAGCAGCAACCAGTACCACATACCACAGTGCCAGGCATGGTGGCTCACGCCTGTAATCCCAGCACTCGGGAGGCAGACGCAGGAGGATTGCTATGATGAGTTTGAGGCTGAGCTCAGAGCCAGCCTGAACTACAAAGTGAGACCCTGTCTCAAAAAAACCTAAAAAAAAAAAAAAGATAAATGACCCTGAGGGCAAGAAGACAAGAGATGATGGCTGGAGAGTGTATACAGAATGAGATCGGTGCAATCTCTTCAAGGAGACCCTCAATTCCAGTCACCTCTTGTAAGGTTAAGAGTAGTTGTGCTATTCGCCTGACACCAACACACACGTAAACACACAAACACATAATGCCAGTGCCTGGTGACAGATCAAAATACCTCTAGGTGACTTCAGTGCCATCAGAAAGAAAATAAGGGGGATTTAACACAATACTTGGAATTTTAAATTCAATGCAACCATATTCAGATACACAATCCCTGTCATGAAATCTGCTGTCACATTGAGAGAAAAAAAATTAGTCATAGGTCTTAGTTGAGGTGGTTTTTCACCCCACAGAGCAAAACCATTACAGGCACATGGGAAAGATAAATTTTCATCAGTTTCAAACCCAATGTAAGTCTCTGTTATTCATTCACTTTCTCATCTACTTCTTTAATCATTTGTTCATTTATTGTGTCTAACACTGTGATGAGTCTAGATATGAAACGAAGAAGACAAACAGCCTTTGCTCTAAAAAAAAAAAAAGAAAAGAAAAGAAAGAAAGAAAAGAAAAGAAAAAAGAAAAACGGTAACAAAACCCTCATGGTTGCATGATATAAGTGAATTCTATTATAGGCACTACCTTAATCTTCGATCAGACCATCACAAAGAATTTTTATATTATAATTACTCCCATCTTACAGATGTCTACATAGGTTTGATTGGTTTTCTAAGGTCACATGCTGGAAAGAGGCAGAAGTGGAGGCTGGGTGGCCTGGCTGTTGAGTAGAGACCCTCGGTAGCAGGCCAGTAATAGTTGACACAGACATGCAAGACAGGCAAACAACAGCAGGAAGAATGCACAGTCGGGAAGTGCCTGTTTGACCACGTGTTAATTACACTGCCCTTGGCATTCCTTTGAATGTGTCTGTTTTATTCAGGATTTGCTTCATGAGTCATCCTGATACTGATGTGAGAAAATGCATGTTACAGTTCAGAAGTGTGTCTAGTGTACTAGAATTGTGCACTACGTATCAAGTGTTAGTGTTCGTAACAATGATGGAACAACTACAGGAGAACTAGGTGACAGCCCAGAGCTGCTCCGAGTACACAGGAAGGCACTTTGGCTGAAAGCCTGTCCCTTTCCATCACATCGCACGATGCTTGCTAAGCAACTCTTTAAGGAGAGTGAGTGGAAAAATGAAAACAGCAGTAAAGGGCCTGAGCTATGACTTATACAGAACAGTAAAACTCTTAACCAGGCATTAGACACAGTTATAATATCAATGCCTAGAAAACAATGACAATATACTACAAGCCACATCCTCAAAACACACTACGATGACCAGAAATTCTCCTATTCCCCAAAGGAAAAAGGGATGCCAGGACATTTAAATCAATTTTAAGACTGGAATGTTTCTTTGAACAACTGTCATGAATCCTTGAGACAGATGACTAAGAAAACTGTGGAATTCCATGATCTAAAATGTGGAGGCTTCTCTAGCTGAGCAGACTGCAGGATGACTCTGACTCTCAAAGATCAAATGATGGGGAAATTAAGTCTCTTCTTTTGTCGTGAGCAACAGTGGTGATCAACATTCATCTAAAGAGATTTAGGATTCCCATTTACAGACCTAACGCTTAGTTTCTGGAAGAATAGTTCTAAACATAGAGAGGGAGAAATGGAGGGGATATTTTTGTGATTGTGTCATCCACTTTTTTAATATTTTAAAACGAAGTTACGAGTTCAGAAAGGCCAAGCAATGTAGAAGTATAGTCTTATCTTTTTCTTACTAGTTTAGGATTCTACAAAGTAGTAAGTAAAATACCATCACCATTTTAATATAGCATTTATTTTTAAGTAGTCATGTTATAGAAAACATTGAATTCTTTAAGATTTGGAAGAACATGGGGATAGCACGTATAATTTCAGCACCCCAAGGACTTGATACAAGAAGATAGTAGCTCAAGCCTAGCCTGAGTAATTCAGCAATTTAGACAGACCCTATCACAAAGTAAAAAAATAGAACAGAGCAGAGGGTATATCCCTGGAGTTAATCCTGGTACTGAAAATGATAAACAAAGAAGAGGGAAGGAACATCAAAAAATAGCTTCACATCAATTCAATGTTCAATGTAATTCTATTGAATGTGTGAAGGGTTATTTACTTGAACTTGAAAGACACATACTTCTCAGTTCTAACGTCACACCACATATCTGCACAGTGTTCAGATTTTAAAAAATAGATTTTCCCGAGTTATTTAATTTTACCTTCAAAGCAGCCAAGGATAGTTGAGTAGTCTCAGCTAACTGGACAAATGAGCAACCTGAAGCAAAGTAAGTGCGCGAGGTGTTTACCTCCCAGCAATCAACTGCTGAGTACTAAGAGACTAGAAGTGCCACGCAACAAACATCCAATGTTGTTCTGCAAAAGTACACTCCTGTTTCTTTTTTTTCCATTTTCCTTAATTTTACACTGTAGTATCAGAAATATTGTCACATCTAATTTACAAGCACCCCTTGGGCTCCATGACATAGAAGGAAGGATACTTGAATTATAATTCTTTTAGACACTCAAATTAGAGAAAAATGTGATATGCTTAGTGTATAAGTAGTCAGTGTCTGAACTTGCTTTCAATGCAATGTAAGAAACTAGGGCTTTTTTGTGTTTTACTTTTGATTTTAAATCATTATAGCTTGATTCTGATGTTGCTGACCTTTCTGTCTCTTATAAAAACTCTTGTGTCAAACTCCTTAGAATTCATTTAATTTAGGAAAATGGTTTCAAAATATTGGAAGTTCTCCTACTCTTTCAGTTATAGGTGAGGGAAAGAAATTGCTCATAAAATAAATATGACGTGAAATAATAGTTTTTCAGATGTCTAAAAATCATATTCTTTTCAGAATCTTTGCAAAAATGTCACATTGCAAACAACAAAAGATAATGGAATATATGTAGAAACTCGTCCTCCTGACATTATATAAATGCTAGAAATATTTTCTTTGACCTGATGACATTCTGCAGACCACAGCTGGATGCATGGTTAGGAATAATAATGAGTGTCCCTGGGCTGGTGGAAATGTAACATGGCTTTGTCCACATAGGTATAGTTTTGGACCGTTTTGGGATAATTGGCTTTCCTTCATTTTTCCTCAAATTTGGATTGCTTTATTAGCTTTCAAACAACCTTGGAGACATCATCAAACTATATAGAGAAATTAATAAGTTACTCATTTAATATTTTTCTTATCCTTCAAACAGAGGTGATCATGCTTTGTTTTGTTTTGTTTTGTTTTTAATTAAACTACCTGACTCTCCAGTTTCACTAGACAGGTGTTGAATATTCAAATTATATAAAGTTTTGCTAGATGCAAATACTTATTGCTCTCTGCTGTTAGTGGAAGCTATATAAAGCCTTCACACAACTAAAAATGTAAAGTATGTGATATTATAAATATAAGTAAGACCTATAAAACTTAATGAACTTAGTAAGTACTAAGTTACTGGCATTATCATTAGCAATGTTAATAAAGCATAGAGGATTTCCTTCTATCAACCTGAATGTATTCCTTCTTCCTATATTCTCACCGATCTTGAGTAGCAGAATGAAGAAAACACACAAAGCAAGAAAATACATTTCAATACACACATGCAATATCATTTTCATGGGAGCCATTAGTCTTAATTTTGCCATATTACCCTTTGTGCTATTTTATAGAAGACACAACTAAAAATAAGAGAGAATACATAAACTGTCCAAAGCTACAGAACAAGAAAGTAGATTTGAATTTGAAACTAACATGATTATTTCCAAGATTAATACACTTTCCCTTCAGGGTATTTTTTTTATCATTCCACTGAGGAATTATCATCTGAGCTGGTCCCAACCTATAGATGAACTAAATATGCAGCCACAGATATCAGCAAGAAATTTCTAGGACAAAATACTGAGATGCAAAAAATCAGTAGTATTACAGATGAGGATGTAGCGCATTTTAGAAAGGATGGTGCAAAGTCCTCAATACCATTTGGGACATGAGGGATTGTTTGTTTTGAGGTACTAGGGATTGAACACAGGACCTTTACATTGAACTAAACCCCAGTTATTTTCTTATTTTTAAATTCTGAGATAGAATTTTGCTAAATTGTCTAGTCTCAAACTTGTGATCCCCCTGCCTCGGCCTCCCAGAGTCCTAGAACAGGAGTATACCATCATTCCTGGTTTGTAGACAGTTTTTATTGTTATGTTGGAGAAGAGGAAATCATTGGCTCCTAGCACCTTGTGAATAAAGACCAGAGATATACTTAAATAGGACACAATCCCCAGGACAGTCCTCTACAAGACATTATCTGGTCCAATATGCTAATGGTCCTGAGGTTGAAAAACTTGATTTAGATCATGGATGTGCCAGGTTGGTGTTTTTTTTTTTTTTTTCCTATGACAGAATACCTCAAAGGGATAAACTCCTTATAGGGGAAAAGATTTTTTTTTTTTTTTTTTTTTTTTTTTTTTTGAGACAGGGTCTTGCTTTGTAGTTCAGGCTGGCCCTGAGCTCAGCCTCAAACTCATCACAGCAATCCTTTTGCCTCTGCCTCCCAAGTGCTGGGATTACAGGCGTGAGCCACCACACCCGGCACTGTGGTATGTGGTACTGGTTGCTGCTGGGCGTGAGTCTCCACGCCCAGTGTAGTATGTGGTAATCGGGGATCGAACCCGGGTCCTTGTGCTTGCAAGACAGGCGCCGGAATCACTGAGCTAAATCCCCGGCCCTTGGAAAAGGTTTTAGCAGTTTCACAGTCAGGTGACTCTACTGCTTTGGGGGCTGCTGTGAGTAGATGATCATGGTATATAGCCCGTGGCAGAGGAAAGCTTCTCAGGCCAACAGGCTGGAAGCTTTAGAGCAGGGGGATCATGGATATGTCTCCTTCTGAGCCAGGAAGCTCTCAGGAGAGCCGCAAGCAGAAGTCTATTCTGAAAAGTTTAACAGCGTGGTGGCTTGTGTCTATGGAAGTGGCACAGCAGAGACAGACCTCGAGAGAAATCAAGTGTGGGTTCCTGGACGGGGAAGGCTCCCGTTCCGCTGTGTCCCATCAGGCCCCGCGCTGCTGCCACTCACAGGGCGCACCCCGCTCCCCATCGTTAGAGGAACCTTCCCAGAAGGGGGCATAGGCAATTTTCTAGGCCTCTCTAGATCATATCTGATGTACTCCACCAGTATTAACAGTCATAACGAGGGTCCATCACCATATTTTTAAGTAAGAAAATGAGTGGCATTTTCACGTGTCATAAATTCATTCTATGTTAAAATTTAGGAGAAATTGGAGATCAGATATGACTGGAAGCACTTAAAAAATTACTGGAATAAATCTCCAAAGAGATAAGACCATGAATTAAGAAGAAACAGAAAGTTGTCAGGTACAGTAGGCTATGGTTCCCATCTCAGTAATCAGAAAGCATCTGAGACAGAACAACTGGGAATTTCAACCCAGCCTGACTACACAGCAAGTGTTAGATTAGCCTGGACAACACAGCAAGAGAAGAAGGAGGAGAAGAAAAAGATTTTAAAAAAATAAAAAGAGGAGGAGAGAAAGGAGAAGGGAGGGAGAAAAGGAAGAAGAAGGGGGAGACCAGGAAAAGGAGGAGGAAGGAGAGGAGGCAGTTTCATGTATATAAACTAAAATTTGATGATCAACTGTATTTTTTTCCTTTCCCTTTCTAAATCACTCTCTAGTGTCTAAGGATTCAATCCAGTATTTTATTTTGAGTAAACAGACAAACAAACTCCCCAGCTCATTTTTGAATTATTTACTTTTGAGACAGCATCTCATTAAATTGCTAAACTGCCCGGGCTAAACTTGAGATCCTTCTGCCTCAGCCTCCCAGAGTGGCAGAAATACAGGTATGTGCCACCACGTCTGACCATGTGATGTTTGTTCTTTTAGGAAAAGTTAGTTTGAATTTTAAACATAAGTAATACTGCCAGTGAAAAATAATTATCTGTTACACAGATACTGTCTGATGTAAATTTGGAAATGCAGCAAATTATGGCTTAGGTCTAGAATACAAGTCTGTGTTTTGCGGACCAGGTCATGTATGATGTAGCTCTGGCATTGCTGCACCCTGCATAAAGAGTGGGGAGTGCAGAGGTGAGGGAGGAGTCAAGAAAAAGGAAGGAAGAGAGCTGGAGACAGAACCACATCCCTCTTACTTTGGAAACCCCTACGCTGACTTTGAAGAAAGAAGACAGGAAGTGTCTTACAGATATGAAGGCCTGACAAATAATTTCTGACTGAAACAATCACTGAGTTGACAAAAGAAATTGAAGATGACAGATAAAGTGACAATCCAGAGTATGCTCTTGAGAAGGCAGAAGCAGAGCTGGGTGTGCCGGCCTGTCAGTCTCCTGGTCTGGGAAACTAAGACAGGAGGATCTCAAACTCAAGTTTGGTCTGGGCAACTTAGGAACTTTGCAAAACTCTGTCTCAAAATAAACATATAAATAGGTAAAAAGAGGTTGGGAATGTATCTCAGTGGGAGGCCCTGGGTTCAATCCCCAGTCAGTTAATAAAAATAAACTTAAAAGTATTTTTAAAAAGTGAGGGGAAATAGGGCCTGGGAGTGCTGATACTTATCAAAGCCCAACACCAAGGCAGAAGTAGGAAGGAGGGTCAAGAACTTGTGTCTGGACTGAGCAATTTACCAAGACTTTCTGTCTAAACAAGTAAACAAACAAACAAACAAACAAATAAAAGAGATGAGTCTCAGTGAGAAGAGGCCCTGGGTTCATACTGAACACAAAGAAAAAGAAAAAAGAACACACGAGCAGGCCCTGCTCATTCACTGGTGAGAGGGTGAGGAGCAGCCTGAGACCCGGGCTTAGTTACCAAGGCCAAGAGTGTCCAGTTGTTTCTGTCGTCACATTACACGGACAAAGGTCAGATGTTCCAGGTTGGAGGTCAAAACAATGAGTCAAGGACAGTGAAGTTTGGAGGGAAAAGAGGGAGAAAGTGGAGACATCTTCCACACAGGGTAATCCTCTCTTATGGACAATACACCTATTTTCTTCTCCTCTCCCAAAGACAGCTAAGCATATCTTCTAAGAGAAGTCAGGCTAAATCTTTGAGAGTGCATAAATCTTTGAGAGTGCAATGGAAAATATATAGCATGAAGAAAAATAAACCCTTGTTCTGCCCTTTGGGAATGTGTCTACTGCCTGAAAGCTCTGAATGAGGCCAGATTTACAACAGAGAAGGACCACGAGATGCACTTGTAGGGGTGGCTTATGTAGCCTTGTGATACCCGCACAGTACTTTTCTACTTTATGTGAAGCAGGAAGTCCAATCCCCAGAATTGCAGGAAAGAAAATTTTAAATTTTAAACTTTTAAATAAAGACATTTTAAAAGGAGAAAAAGAAAAATATGAACGAAAAACAGATTTCCATGGCATTTCAAAGAATTATTTGCATTCTGGGTGGGAGTTGAAAAATGATCCCCTTCCAAAAGTTACCAAGTGTTTCTGAGAAAAAAATGACCAGAAATAATGGATTCCAGCCCATTCTTCATTTTGTAGAGAGCAAGTCAAGCTAAAATTCTCATCTCAAGTTCAAAGAAGTGTCTGGAGCTGGGGTCCTCCTGCCACAGCTGGGACACCAAAGACTTCAGTAAACATCCTGAATGTGTGGCAGGGACTGACTGAATCGGAGTCTAGTCTGTCTGTCATATATTCATGGGGGTTAAAGAATTCAGCACAATGCCTCCATGATCGTTAAAATTCCAAACACATGAATAAATGCTCACATTTGTCACTTAAATATATGAGGCAACAACATTAAGTAGTAAAGACTCTTCTATGTCTTTCTTATTCTTAAAGCCATTGTGATGTGTGTTAAAAATGTTTCCTATTTTTGCTGGGTAAAAGCATTTCTCTCTGAGGACTGGATATCACATGAAGAAAGAAGGATGTATCTAACCTCCCAGACTTTGCTGCTAATAGAAAACCTCTGAAATAACATCTTTTCAAGGTCAGATTGCTTGAGTTTACCGTCTGCTTTCCCCTCCAGGAGAATATGTTGTTATGACTACTCACTTCCACTTGAAGAGGAAGATTGGCTACTTTGTGATTCAAACATACCTGCCATGCATAATGACGGTTATTCTCTCACAAGTCTCCTTCTGGCTCAACAGAGAGTCTGTGCCCGCGAGAACTGTCTTTGGTAAGTGTCACTGCAGATCTTGTGAAGGTCTCCGACGCTGCAGGAGGATGAAAAGAAAATCACCACACATTAGCTAGAGGTACAGGCATCGCCATCGCTTCTGTGGCATGGTAAAACAAAATCCTATCCTTAAATGACAAGCAAGCTGCATTAGTGAATGTGAAAGTGTGGACTTAATGAATATCTGATTATATATTTTGGGATAGCAAAGCAGCCGTGAAGCAAGCATAATATATATCATGCCAGATTAAAAACTCACACACAGAAACCTCAAAAAAGAGAGACATTTATAGCACATGACACAGAGCAGTGTGTTTCTGAGAATCTTAGAGGATATCGTTAGGAGGAATTCTCTGCATATACAAAAGCGGGGTTTCCTATGTAGGGAGGGAGGGACTCATTAAGGTTCACCTCCCTTTACCTACACTTCTGAAGAATTGCAAAGACATTTTTATAACTGTTTTAAGTACCTTAAGTGTGTATGTTAAGACCATCTAATGGAGAGCTATTTAAAAGGAAATAATCTTTCTAATGGAAAAACCGACCTCCTCACGTATTATTTTGGTGTTTATATTTCAGAGAAAGGGGTTATTTTTGACCATGTCCAGGTGTACCCTCTCCATTGTACTTTTCAGATGAGGAAAATACAGAGTTTCACTACAATAAACTTATGGACTTACTCACTCAGTGAATCTTATTTGAAACCTACTGTGAGCCCCTACTGCACCTGGGAACAGAATGCACTAATTAACTGTACATGGACCACTCCCTTCACACAGGTTATGGTCTGGAGCTGGGAATTTGAATCATCATATATGTTCTAGAGAATGTTTATTTGGTCTTTTTATACCAGACCCTGCTCAGTGTAATTATCCTATATTATCTTACTGAACACTAAAACATCCTACATACTGTATTAATTTCATAAACATGAAAGCAAAGAAGGTGAGATAAGCAAGTCATCCATGGTTGGAAGGTTTCAGGTGAAGGAAGTAGGAGTGAGGGCCAGGCATTTCAGTGTAGTCTATACCCTGCACGGTGATGCTGTATTATCATCTCTGTGCTACCTTCTGCAGAGACAAGGTACGAACAGGGTTGCTAATGGCCAGTCATTCATTTAGAAATAACATTCACATACATATTTACAAAAGACACAGCTATCTAGGTTTATTTTGCAAAAGTCAGGAAAGCACTTGCTATGGTTCAGAGCTTATGCTGCTGAACAGAAAGCGCTAGAAAGTTTACAGTCTCAAGTGAAGCTTAAGATATCCTTCCATAAAGTACCAAGTGTGAAGAAGTGGTTGTCTCATGGGGGCTGGGCAAGCAAAATATTACTACGAGAGTCCAGAAAAGTGTCTGTTGTTTTTTTTTTTTTCCCCTCTGAACTTAGGCGAATGGTCCCAGGTTGAAAGCCACTAAAGCTGTGCTCTTACAATAGCCTGAGCACATAGTTATATAGAGATGCAAAATGACTTTCAGCTGCAGAACAAAACAGTTCATTTCAAGCTCATTTTTCTTTATCACCATTTGTCGATATTAACAAGCGTTGAAGCCACCACAGACTGATTCCTTAGGAGGGTGTTTATTGCAATTGTGTTCTTTACTCATCCAGAAATAAACAGAAAATAAGAACACAGAATATATTCATTCTATTTATTTTGTTGTACTTTATTTTTGAAAGAGTGCAGCACTATAGTGAAAAACAAAAAAATTTTAAAAGATAACTCTTCTCCCATCTCGCCCTAACAATTCCTACCCATTCTGTTTGGGAAGTCTCCCTAGCATTTCAGAAGGCTCTAGAAGTCAAAAACATTGCTCTCAATATTTTCACCCACCTCAAATCTCAATCAACTCGTGCCCTTTTGGTGAACATAGCCATAGTTCTGTAAATAGCTGTGGCAAGTATTTCTGCGTATTAAGTATATGTCTCTAATGTTTAAATTCAATAAAATTACAAACACAATTTCCCTAGACCTTTAGCCTTTTTACATTTATTCAGCACATGTTTCTATTTGTTGTAGTCAAAAGTCAGCACATTCCTCAGAGTTCTATAGATGCCTAACAGAATCAAAGGCATTTTTAAAACACCAGAAGCAATGGGAAAATGATCAAACACACGTTGTATTCCATAGCAGCTCATTAAAAGGAAACCAGCGTCCAGCAGGGTTGAAGACTGTTTTATGACTTCAAGCAGCACAGTCTTGGTTTTGGGGGCTCTCCTCCTACAGGCTGTGTTGTCTTGTAACTGCCCCTAAGCTTCATGTTCAGTGTCCCCGTATTCCAGCTGCATTGCTTCGAGGTGTATTTCGTACCTCTGACCTTGAGATGTCTATCAAGTGCAAGGACAAGGAGACTGAAGCAGTACTGCTTAAAGTGAGACACAAGTGCAAGATCCCAGGCTTAGTACTTGGAACTTCATTTTGCTCCTTTTCCTGTTGCCATGGCAGAAGTGTAAGGCTCTTCCTAGCAACACACTCATCTCAGCTGCTCTTAATTTATGGATGTGTTTAATCTGAGAACACCCGTTGTTAAATGACTTCTGACAGCTGGATACAGAAATCAAAATGTTTAAAAAGTGGAGTTCAACACAGTAGAGTTTTATCAGAAAGGAAGAGAAATTTTCAATAATAACAGACATTCGTTTTGCTCTTTGTAACTCTGTTAGTTAACAGTTAACCAGGCACGTCCCACTTGCTACCAGGGGACCAAACATAGCCATGGAGAGCTGGTCATGCACCCTCACAAGATGACACAGTGGTGACAACAATCAGTGACTCTGGATGGTCTTGTGAATCCATCACATGGTGCTCCAGCACAGGCTCTGTAGACTGCAGTATCATGGGAGGAGGCAGCACTACAGTGCTGACAGTCAGTCAGATGCTGAAGACGTGGTGAGATAGACGCTACTTGCACTTAAATAACTTGAGGAACAAAATACAACATTACCAGTAATAAGCTTTCAACCCATCCAGAAATGTGAGCTTCTGAAGACAGGTGTTTATTTTTATTAAGCAGATGCTCCAGTCTTCTTATTTATTAACTTTGAGCTTGTGTTATGGTATGAAATAATCTGTGATGCTGAAATAGGTTAACATATATGCTAATTATATTATATATTTTAATGTGGCTCCAAATAAGTCCCTTTTACTTAATGCAGTCAAGGCAAGCACAGCATGGACACTCAGATATTGAATAAGGTATTATATTCTCTTAATACAGTATCTCTCTGAGTTAGAATAAAATCAATTAGCATGGAAAAATGTTAAACAAATTAAAAGTAGTTAGAAGGTCATGACTGTGAGGCATTTTTCCCAAGGTCACTCAGCAATTACAGAACTGGGATTTAAACTGGGTTACTCTGTTCCCCAAATACCGACTTTTAATTACTCTGCTATTTGCTCTAGTTAATATTGATATGTAAATTTTCCAACCAATATTCCTTAAACTGTTTGCTAATTTACATAATACAGATATTGATCCAGAATTTCTATAACCTCTCAAAGCTTCTACGTGGATTTATTTCTTATTTCTGAGAATTTCAACACTGGTATGTAGACAGCAAAGAGAATGATTCTACTTTTTGTACATTTACAAAGACTAGGGTCCCTGTCAACTAACTCCCTTCCTGCAGGCCCCAAACTTAATAAGTAGTAAGAGTGGATTAGTCATAGGAAGAAGCTGGGATTATTTTCATGATATGTGTCTTACTCTTCTCTTGTCAATTGCTTTATAAACATTTTCAAATGATTTAAAAGGAATCTTATAGCATTACACAGACAACATTGTATCTACTATATAATATATATTGTAGGTTAACATTAGTAGGTATTGATTTATTGATGAGTATATCACTTTTCACAAATCAATTCACTTAATTACCTACACAAACTAAAAGAGTCTGATTTAAAAGTGTTTTGACCTTGAGTACAGGTCATTTTAATCAGTAGGGCTGGTGTTACAGGGTAGGGAAGAGGACACAGTATTTGCATAAACTAAAAGATCATAGACATTGGAATCACACACACACACACACACACACACACAATGTCAGGACTTCAAGTGGGTGGCTATTTTAGAAGTAGGATAAAACAGTATGAAGAACAGTAAATAACATGGCAAGTTTTCATCCTAAAATTGCTTATTTACCTATCAATTATCTAAAAATCACTGTGTTTCTGGTTTCTACAAGTGGAACAAAGAATGTTACACATAACTGAAGATCTATCTCCTTCTTTTTTTTTCTTTTTTCTTTTTAGGTTTTTTGAGACAGGGTCTCACTTTGTAGTTCAGGCTGGCCCTGAGCTCAGCCTCAAACTCATCACAGCAATCCTCCTGCCTCTGCCTCCCAAGTGCTGGGATTACAGGCGTGAGCCACCACGCCCGGCACTGTGGTATGTGGTAGTGGTTGCTGCTGGGCGTGAGTCTCCACACCCAGTATAGGTATGTGGTTACTGGGGATCGAACCCGGGTCCTTGTGCTTGCAAGACAGGTGCCGGAACCACTGAGCTAAATCCCCAGCCCAAGATCTGTTTCTTGTAGACCAGAGGCAAGGGCAATCTTACGATTCCGTTGGCAAGAGTCAGGTACAAAGAGTAAGCTCATTTTCCTATCTCACCCAGGATGCTCACTTAAAAGAGTTCAGAACCATCTTAATATCTTTCCAAAAGTAGAGCTGTTTATCCATCCAAGATGTCCCTCTCATGCTGTCGTATTATGAATGACAAAGGACAATGGGTTAAATTAGGAATATTCCAAGCCAAAATGAGATGAGTGAAAAACCACGTATCCTACCTGGTGCTGTTGGTTCACTTTTGCTCAAGTAGGTTGCCCTCTGGTGATAAAACTCGACAGTATGAACCCACATATTCACTTACATTCTTTACTTACAGGAGTGACAACTGTGCTGACCATGACAACCTTAAGTATAAGTGCCAGAAATTCCCTTCCTAAAGTGGCTTATGCCACAGCCATGGACTGGTTCATTGCAGTGTGCTACGCCTTTGTGTTCTCTGCTCTGATTGAGTTTGCCACGGTAAACTATTTCACCAAAAGAGGTTACGCATGGGATGGCAAAAGTGTGGTTCCAGAAAAGGTAAATGCTTTAATGGTATCCATGATATATGACAATATTGTCTCTTTAAACCTTTGAGATGAAATATTTGGGACTAAAGGGATTAGATAGAGTGATGAGAATTCTTTTCTTTTCTTCTTGTATGGTAAATGACTAAGTGCAACCATAATTTTGTTTGTTGCTGTTGAAAGAACAGGTTGCTTGAATATGCAGGTAGGGTGAGGGAGTTACAAGACTTGTGGTCTCTACTAACATAAGAAGTTGAACAAATCCGAATTAGAAGCCAACAAAATTATCTGACTCCATTATTTTCCAAGTGCACTGCAAGGATTTAACTTGTAAACCATTATCTTTTGGTTTTTTTTCTGACTTGGATCACTTTGGTCATAAATGTATTACTATCATGCTTTAATTGAAATGAATTGCAAAATGAGCTCTAATTTTTGGTAAAATCAAGGGATTTCTCTTTCCCCAAAAGACACTTGCACAGTCCTATAAATTGTTAAGGGTCATTCTCCTAGAAATGGTTAAGGGTCATTCTCCTAGAACTGTATAGTTGTACAGAAACACAGGGTAAAGCCACATATGCAATTTAAAATTTTCTAGTAGTGTCCTGTAAAAGTGTAAACAAGTAAGTGAAATTAAATGTAATGGTGTATTTTTACCAGTGCATCAAAACATATTCACATGATGACATATAATTGTCTAAGAAGGTATATTTGACTGCATTTTTTAATAGTAACTCTCAAAATCTTTTGCATATTTTATGCCTACAGTAGAACCCCAGTCAGACCTGCCACAATTCAAATGTCCCGTTTTCACACTGTCAGTGGTGGCTGTACTGACCCACAGAGCTCTAAATGTGATTATTGTCTTAAACGCTAAGAACTGTAGTTGTCAATCATCACAGACTACTGAGCTGCTGAGGTTGAGCAGGGATGGAATCAGCATACCGTTGAATAAACCTCCTTTATTATTCATCCATTTAAAACATAACAACAAGCAGCAAGTGATAACTGGCACAGAAATTGATTGCTGCAAAATCAAAACCTAGTGTACTTGCTCATGATTCTGAAGTGGGGGCCAGACGTTGTCTGGTGACGTTCTGTCAGAGTGACCAGCATTCACTCATGACGGCATTTTCCTGGGTCTTGAAGATCTCTGTTGGCCCCTTTCCCATGTATGGGGCCTGCACGGGGGGTCAGCCGTGCTTTCCCATGGCCTGGGCATAGCCCACTCGGGAGTCTTGTCCGGCTCCTTCTCCTGGCAAGGGCACATTTCCACCATGTCTGGGCTTCTTAAATAAAGCACTCACCTGGGTTCTAAAGCAAGGGCCATTTTGCTCAGCACCTTATTGTTTTGTTTCCCAGTTTACTTAACAAACTGCTTTACTCTTTCCTTCCACAGCCAAAGAAAGTAAAAGATCCTCTCATTAAGAAAAACAACACTTATGCTCCAACTGCCACCAGCTATACCCCTAATTTGGCCAGGGGTGATCCCGGCTTAGCCACCATTGCTAAAAGCGCAACAATAGAACCAAAAGAAGTCAAGCCTGAAACAAAACCTCCAGAACCCAAGAAAACCTTTAACAGCGTCAGCAAAATTGACCGACTGTCGAGAATAGCCTTCCCGCTGCTCTTTGGCATCTTTAACTTAGTCTACTGGGCAACGTATCTAAACAGAGAGCCTCAGCTAAAAGCTCCCACACCCCATCAGTAGGTCCTTTTAGTCACTTCTGTTGTTCAGTTCTCTGCACTGGGAATTGCCTTCTGGTCTAGACACAGTGATTCCCATCTTTAGAGCCTCTGTCTTAAAGAATCTGAAGGTTTCCTTATTTCCATACTTCACATAAGAACAAGACACCCCTGTCTGGCAGTCCAGGGCAGAGCAGAGTATGCAACTTGGAGACAGGATTCTGAGACAGGAAGTGGGAGAGCAGAATGATGTCAGAAGGAGACAGACAGACAGACCGACCAGGGAGGAAAGGAAGGAAAAGAAGGTCTAAAGATGTGAGGAAAGGTAGAAGAACAGAGTTCAATATAACTCCTAGGTCATTTGTAGATATATATTTCCAAACATTCTGAAAAAGATACTGTATATGTCAAAATATTTTTGTGTGAAGGTGTTTAAAAAGAATAAATTATAAATGTTTAGTGAAGAAAATTTATAAAAAATCTATGTCACCTACACATATTATTACATATTTATGTTTTTGCTCTGTTTTGTAGACTGATGTATAGCTTTAACAGTTTGTCTCCAAAGCTAAAAATTTCCCATTCGTACTCTTTCCCTTTTAAAAAACCCCCGAAGCATTATTTTGCTCTTAAATGCCATTTTAAAATTCATGGAAATTTCATAGGCAAAGATGCAGTTGCTGCTGCAGAACACATTTAATCTGTTAGAGAAAAATGCTTTAAAGAGGCTATTTTGCTATTATCTAAGCTTTTACCACTAGCCTTTATGAGCAACCGTCTTAATAGAGATGTTCAGCTAAAAATAAATAAATTGATTAATTAAATAATTTAAAAAAGAGTCCCTTTTCCACTCCATTTCCAGATGGCACATTTGTCCAATAATCACTCAGTTCTCATTATGGAGATGTTTTAGAAGGGCAAAAAATATTTTGCAAGCTTTAGAAATTGCTGAATGTATTCTTTTATATGACTACATTAAAAGCTTTAGACTGGAATTTATGACTAGCAAACTAAAATAGAATATATAAATTATATATGTAAATATTAAGCATGAGATTGTACTTTTTTTACTTTTTTAAAAGTTATGTTCTGAAAATTCGTGTAGGAATCTCCACCCTTAGCTGTAAGAATGTTGTTAAATGCTACAGAAATACACGTGAAGTCTGCAATTAACAGAACAGCCTGTAGGAGGCAGATGGAATTTGAAACTTAGGGGTATGAAGTCCACTTATGTACAGAAAGCCCACAATTTCAAATTGTCTGGTGTACACTAGTACATGAGTTGCTATCTGCTCAAGTCCTGCCATACTACACTTTCATATTTTAGGCTAATGCAATATATGAAGAAAATGAGAAGCATTAGTTAGAACTAGAAAATCAACTGTATAACATCGCTATATTTGCTGACACCAACTATTTCAATAAATGCTGTACCATATGTAGCATTCAATATAAAATACATGAAAATGTACAGAAAATAGCTTTTATTGAGTAATATTATTACATTTCATTTATATTGTAGCAATATATTTATAGGTACTCTATGTAAGGGCTTTAAACGAAGAGGTCCATTAACACTCCCTATAAAATTCTAGTCTGTTTCATTACTGCCAGATGTTTTAGAGATAAATATTTATGAAGAAGGTATTTTTGAAGTCTCTTTTGTCTGATAAGAGTTTCACAGATATTTAAATTTAGTGTTCAGAATCAACACGTCATGGTGTAAACACATTTATAATACTATGACATAAACTTTTAGCATAATTGCCAAATAAGACAGTTGGGATACATACCTGAGTTTTAAGCAATGTTTTTCTCAAAAAGCTGCTATCCAATGATATGGGAAAATACACTGTGTTTTCCTAAACCAGCTCTGGTTTTCATTTTAAATGTGCTTCATTGTTTGAATTGGTCCTGCCTAAATTTCATGAGCTAGGCCCACAAAGGCTCTACCACGACATCTCATCCCCCGGCATTATGTGTAGATATATGTATAGAAATAAAATAAATTATGGCTCTAACTTCTTCGTTGTTGTTTATCTTGTTATTTTTCGACGTTAACCTAATGTGTTTATTGAGAGCATTTTATCTTCCAGACTCCTCATGGCAAACTTTTGGTCGTATTTTGCTCATTAGATGTGAATATTTCTTACTAGTCTGCTTTATGCTATGCAAGGACTGCATTTTTATCATTTCTTAGTTTGTTAGTATGTGTGGGTAATATTCTATTGTATAAACTGATTGCACAGTTACTGAAGACAAATTATTCTATGTAGATTTTCTACAGTGCTTTGCTAAACCATGTAATACTAGTTATGTCTTCCTTGAAAATAAAGATACACTCTCATAGAGGACAGGTCCTGTTTACTCCCAGGAATTTTTTTTAAAAAGATGACACTGAATGTTCATTGCACCTTAGTGCACTGAAGTGGCAATAAAACTTTACAAGAGTCAAGGTTGTTTATGGCAGATGCATGTATTGCTTTACAGAGTTTAGCAAATGCTCTGACTTTTATGTCATATTGTATTCTATTATAATAATAAAGCTAACATTATTCAATATTATATGGAATATCTGACTGTCTTTTTATATTGCCAAAAAGTCCATCCAGTGACCCATGTAACATCTCTTCTAGTTTAGAAGCACCAAAAAATTACTGACTACTACCAAGAAACTAGGCTACTCAGGAAATTTTCAAAGATGTATTGAAAGTTTGACCCTAAGCTACGATTTTTAAGAGAATTGTTTATATATTTTTATTTTTTTAAAGGTTTTTTGAGACAGGGTCTCCCTTTGTGGTTCAGGCTGGCCCTGAGCTCAGTCTCCAAGTCACATCACAGCAATCCTCCTGCCTCTGCCTCCTGAGTGCTGGGATTACAAGAGTGAGCCACCACACCCGGCACTGTAGTATGTGGTACTGGTTGCTGCTGGGGTGAATCTCCATGCCCAGTATTGTTATGTGCTTACTGGGGATTGAACCCGGGTCCTTGCGCTTGCACGACAGGTGCTGGAACCACTGTGCTATATCCCTGGCCCTTAAGAGAATTGTTTAAATAACAAATTTGTTAAACATTTGATATTAGGTATTAAAAAGAGCATTGAAAAATTTTTAAACCTAATCAAAGACACTGGCTCAACTGTCTTCTGGGTAGAATTTGAATATTTTAGTTTAAAAAGTTTCCCAGGTCAGTATAGAGTCAAGATGGAAAGTCATCGCCTGACATGGTTGAAAATTAGGACTGTAGATTAAATTGCTGACCATTTCCAGAGCCAGTCAGATCAAAATGCTTATAATCATATAACATACAAGCATCATTTCTTTCTTTTTTTTTTTTTAAGGTGTTTTGAGACAGGGTCTCACTTTGTGGTTCAGGCTGGCCCTGAGCTCAGCCTCCAACTCACATCACAGCAATCCTCCTGCCTCTGCCTCCCCAGTGCTGGGATTACAGGCATGAGCCACCACACCCGGCACTGGTATGAGGTATTGGTTGCTACTGCGGTGAGTCTCCATACCCAGTATTGTTATGTGGTTACCTGGGATGGAACATGGGTTCTTGCGTTTGCAAGACAGGCGTCAGAACCACTGAGCTATATCCCTGGCCCCAAGCATCATTTCAACAAGAGGTATAAAGCTATATCCAGTTGCTACAGACAAGACCTCCTGTTATGAGAATTTTCTTGTGAGTGACCATATCAAAACAAACTAAATTATATTTAACATATTTAATATCTGAGTTTCTAAAATAATCAGAATCAGAAAAATTAACATTAAATCCTTTAACAAAATGACTCATTCAATCCAGATAAAGCTGCCCATGTGCACTGGCTAAACCTTTATATTCACTGATTTCTGAGTGATCCTAGAAAAGAATGTAGTAAATGAGGATTACATGAGTATCAAACCAAATCCATGTCAAGGCTCACCAAACCATTATCAAAGGAATCAGTTTAAGAAGGGGCTTGGCATTATTGCCAACCATCTGTTTGAAATTCACTACATCAGTAACTTAATAACCTTCTTTTTGGAGTTTTCTAAAATCTGCCCTGTTTTTACAGCCAACACAAGATACTATCTCATTTGATTATATTACACCTACAATTCACTTAAATAAGTTAATTTAAAATGTTGCTTTGTTTAATTACTTGAAATTCTCACATCATTTTCTGGTAGAGTGGGGTTGAGGTAAATATTTCATGATCTTTTTTCTTTTAGGTGACAATATACTTTAGGGAAGTTCATAATTTTTAGCAAATGATTAGTGATTCCTATAGCACTGATTTCTGATAGATGAACCAGGGAATGTATATTTGAGGATGACATGAGAGGGTCTTCATATAGAAGTGTTAGCACAGATAGGTTTTGAAAGATTACTGGACATTTATCAAGCATAAGGTTGGTATAGAAGACCTTTCATTCAAGGACCATGCACATTAATCAAGGTACATTAATAGATAAAGGGCTAAAGAAATTCTGACATATATAGACATGATGATTTTTGGGGTGTTTTTGAGACAGGGTCTCACTTTTTATTTCAGGCTGGCCCTGAGCTCACCATGTAGCCCAGGCAAACCTCAAACTCACAGCAATCCTCCTGCCTCTGCCTCCTGAGTGCTGGGATTACAGTCGTGAGCCACCATGCCCGGCACTGTGGTTTGTGGTACTGATTGCTGGTGGGCGTGAGTCACCATGCCCGACGTTGTATGTGGTTACTGGGGATTGAACAGGGACCTTGTGCTGGCCAGGCAGACACTGGAAGCACTGAGCTAAGCACCTCAGAGATTTTACTTTTTGAGACAAGACCTCACTATGTAGTTAGGCCAAGCCTTGAACTCACCATCTAATCCTTGCTGACATGTTGGCAATCCTCCTGCGTTAGCCTCTCATGTGCTAGGATTATAGGTGTGATTCAAAAGAAAAAAATTATGTCATTTGTGGCAAAATGTATTATCCCAGAAAAAAAAAGATAGTAAGCAGAAAAATCCAGAAGCAAGAATATAAATATTACCTGATCTATTCAAATGTAGAAGCTAAACATATTAAACTTGTAGAAACTGAAAGGAGAACGGCTGTGATCAGAGACGTGTCGGCCGAGTGAATACAAATTTTCAATTAGATGGAATAAATTTAAGAGATCTGTTATACAACATGGTGACTATAGTGAAGAAGATAGTAATGAAAATTTCCAAGAGCAGATTTTAAGTCCTGTCGCCACAAAAAAGATAAATATATCGGTAAAACATATGAAGAAGACCTCCATTTAGATATTTGGCAGTGTACATATATGTATTTCAGAGCAACATATTATATATGAGACATAAAGAAAGATGCATGTTGTTAATTAAAAATAAATTCTTACAATATTAGAACAAAATATTAAATCCAACATAAATCAAAATAAATGAGCAAAATATCAAAGGAATTAAAATGATGCACTAAAAATATATGGCACACAAGAGATAGTAAAACAAAAATAGAAAAACAAAAAGATTAAAGATATAAAAATAAAGACTACTGCCTCAATGTATACAAATAAATTACGTAATCAGTAGAAATGTAAAATATGTAATAAAATCATATCACAAAAATCTTGATGATTTGGGGTGAATTCAACTGTTCTTGAATACACCAAACCAGTAAGAGAATGGTCATAAAAAATTATACTTCATCAAAATTAAAAATTTTATTCTTAAAAAGGTAACATTAAAACAATGAAGAAAAATTTAAAAACTGATATTTACAGTCTAGGAGAAAATGTTTATAAAAGGACAAATGTATTAGAATATATTAAGACTGCAGAACTATACCCAGTGACTAACCACCCATCTTAAAATATGCTAAATAATTGGATATCTAAAAATTGTCAATAATCATTTTAAATAATGTTTAGAATCATTAGGCGTTAGCAAAAATCAAATTTAAGCCAAAATGTTATAACAAATTATACCCACAGAAAGACTATAATCAACTATAGAACAATAACTGTATTGTGAATGTGGAGAAATTAGAACCCAATAGGTCACTAACAAGAAAACAAAATGGTACGACTACCTTTCAAAATCATTTGGCACTTGCTTAAAAAGTTAAATATAAACTTTATCTAAGTCTTAAGGATTCCATTCACCACCAGGCGAAAAACTGGCATAAATCCTCATTTAAAATTCTATGTGAATGAAATTATATGATTCAAAAGCATTCTGGACTGAAAACATCCCAAATGTCCATACACTCATTATGAAAACAAATCATTATCCATTAAAAAAGAACAAAGGCTAACATAAGCTACATGGGTAAGTCTCAAAATCATTACGTAAGTGAGGCAGACTCCGAAGACCATCCACTGCACGAGTCTACTTCCATGCAATGCCCTGCAAGCTAAAGCAAATGTTATCTCCGGAGCTGGGAGCTGAAGTATGGAGTATTTGGAGTGGATGCTGAAGAATCTTCTTGACACAATGAAAATAGGGAAAAACTGCATTTTGGTCATGGATACAGAACTGTATTATTTCACTACAACTTATAGAATTGTATATTTAAACATAGACCCTTTATGCAATCCCAAGGAGCAAGCTGAGGGGCATTCTCCCACTGATTTATAATCCCACCCCATTATAAGATTTTTTTTTCCCCAACAGTGTCTCACTAAGCATCCAAGTAGCGGGCAGGAATTACTTCACATGCTAAAATGTGTAAATCTATGCTTTGTAAATTATGCTGCATTAAAAGCTATAAAAGATAGTGACAGTTAGTGGGAAGAACTGTCGCAAGTATCACTGGCACTAAATGTGTGCCAACACATCCAGAGCACGGCCTGTGCCCCAGCTTCTCTCACAACCCTGGATTCTCCCAAGATGGCGCCCTTAATTCCACGTGGCAATAGTCGCAGTGATTACCTAGTAGCTGAACTCAATTCTTTCCAAATTCACGTGCAAACCCCAGAAGTTTGAGAACTGCACATAGGAAACAATGAAAAACCAAGTATCTGATTCTGAGGTCCAGTTCACAGTCCTAGGTTGTGGAAATAACCATGAAAACATCTAAACATAATAAATACAGTACATTAAATATCACGATACAATCATATAGTAAATAACAGTTTTAAAAATTCTGCACAGGTCTTTTATGCTGATGTGCAGGCTTCCTGGCACACTGGAAGCTGGGGACATATTGGTGGAGGAGGAGAAATACTATTTTTTGGAAGGAGAGTCCCATTCCATACTGTCTGCTGACAGTAGATTTTCTGGGGTCTTTTCTCTTAGTCTTTTCCTATTAATGATTTCGGAGACAGCGGTGGTGAGACTGACACGTTGACCTTTTGTGTCCGCTGCCAGACGTCACACTTCACTCAATGCTCAGCCTTACAGATTATTTCAAGTGAGATTTTTGGTTTGACTGCCAAGCCAAGTTTCAAACAGCAGCAGATTTTTTTTTTGAGCTTTGCTGTTTAAGTTGTAGAAAGTTGAAGCTTATTTTTTACTGATATATCATATAGAGGTACAAATTCTCAACAATGAATGAGATTATAATATACAGTTAAAATGTACCAATATACTCAATTTTTAAAAAGTTCAATCTTGGAGCCATTCAATAATTGAGGCATTACTTTAATTATAATTGAGTGTAAATAGAAAAAAAAAGCTCAATGGATCAGTCACACCACAAAATAAAACAGGTAGAGATTTCTTTTTTTTTTTCCTCCTAGGATCAAGTACTTTTTAATTATTTTTTAAAAATTTAATTTATTAGTACATTTTATATACATATCATGATCACCACTGACAATGAGAATTTGTACCAGTACATGACATGACTTAACTCTCATTTTTTACCTGCCCCCTCCATATCCCCTACTTCCTATATACATAAAGTTTATTTCTTTTTTTACCATCCAATTTTTTCTTTCTCTTATTTACTTACCTCTGCCTCCTTTTTCCCTTTGAATATTTTTTTTTCTGTGATTAAAAGCAAGGCTAAAGGTCAAAATTTCCTAACACATGTAAATAATCTAGTAAAAATGCGTGAGACAGGTGACTCAGCCAAAACATTAGTAGAAAGCTTTAGCCCTTCTCTCTTCATTCACAAGATGTGTAGAGGCTCAACAGAGATACCCTCTGCAGTAAGAGAAGAACTCATCACTGAGTATCCTAGAGGGCCATAGACCACTGCTCCTCAGCTTCAAGCATGCTTGAGCGTTGCACTGAAGGGCTTGCTCAAACACAGATGGCAGCATTAACCTACAGCACTTCCAATTCCGCAAACCTGGGATGGTGTCCACAGGTCCGCATTTTTAACCAGGCCCCATATAATGCTGATGTTGTGCCATCATGGACCACATTTGGAGAAATTTATATGACATATCAACATTCCACGAACTACATGTACAAGACGGTAAAGTAATAATCTATGTGAGTGGGAGGAGAGGGAAGGCTGAGCACTGAGAAATAGGGTGCAGCTTTACTAGAGAAAAACACACACATTTTACTTTTTATAAAGACACATTTATTCAGAGTCATGATCAGACTATTACATTTACCAATCAACAGTATGGACACCAAAAAAAAAAAAAAAAAAAAAAAAAAGGTCTACATTAAAACCTTTTATTGGAATGCTTTATCCTTTTCACAGAACATAAATTAAAATAATCAGTTATACAACTAGCAACATATACAGTCCTTGAGATATTCTGACCGTACACATGAGTATTGTCTACCATACATCTTCTCTGTGGCAGTGAGGCTTTGCCACCATTGGGCATGGCTGACTTCTCAAATCTGTTCTCACCTGTAGCTTCCCTAAGTCTTTCTCTGGCTCTCTTCCCCTATTAAGCACTATTTCCTGGCAGTATTAAAACCTTCTGCTACTGCCAGAGCTACTGCAAAGAAATGCTTTGTTTTTTAAAGAGGATCTGCCAGAGTAATGCTGCTGCTGGAGCTCCTATAGCCACCTTGATTTCGTGGCTTAGTAAGGTATTGGCCTCTGCCTTTGAGCCCAGAGCTTCTGCTTCTCATGTCCAAAATCTGAAAAAATCACTGTTGTAATAACCAAAAATCATTACAACATCCACCACCTCCTAAATTCTTTCCACTACTGCCAACGTCACTTCTGCCTGTCCTGCTATTATGTGGCCACAGCCCTATCCTGCTATTATGTGGCCACATCACCCATCCGCTACTGTCACAGCCTCTGCTCCCTCCATAAGCACCATCATTACTACTGTAGGCATCGCCATTGCCACCATATCCACTTCCACAATGGCTGCCACCAAAGCCACCTCGACCACTAAAATTTCCTCTGTGATCCAAACGGTCACCGCCACCAAAACTACCTCCACCACCATCACCAAAATTTCCAGAACTACTTTGACCTCTTGGGCTAAAGAAAGCTCATCCATCTCCTCTTCACCAGGGCTTTCCTCACTTCACAACAGCCGCCATTCACAGTATGGGATTTCTGAATGATGATCTTATCCACAGAATCATGGTCATCAAAGGTGATGAAAGAAAACCTCTCCTTTCCAAGGCCCTGCTCAGTCATGATTTCCATCATTTCAATCTTTCCACACTGTTAAAAATAATCTTCAGTATCTCTTGTTGTCACCAATGAAGAAACTTCTTCACAGGTAAGTGGGCATCTAATCTTTAAGAATCTTTTTTTTTTTCTTTTTTTTTTTTTTTGAGACAGGGTCTCGCTTTGTAGTTCAGGCTGGCCCTGAGCCCAGTCTCAAACTCACATCATAGCAATCTCCTGCCTCTGCCTCCCAAGTTCTGGGATTACAGGCGTCAGCCACCAATGCCCAGCACTGTGGTATGTGGTGCTGACTGTTGCTGAGCATGAGTCTCCAAGCCCAGTATTGTATGTGGTTGCGTAGGATTTGAAACTGGGTCCTTGTGCTTGCAAGACAGGCGCCGGAACCACTGAACTAACTCTCCAGCCCTAAGAATCTTTTCTTGAGATAGCTCTCTGGTTCCACTACTCTTTCCATCTACTCTGAGTGGCCTTGAGTGGATACCTCTTTTACAGTAGCATAAATGACAAACCCAAACCCCTAGGGTGCTTGGTGTTTGGATCTTTTGTGACTACCCAGTCTGTGACTGCCTCCCATTGTACCTCAGTTATTACTGAGCTCAGTGCTCTGATGAAGAGGTACTACAGCTAGTCTGGGCCCTTGGGAGACTCTGAGTTAAGACAGGACAGCGGTCTGAAGGAAGTCTAATCGTGCTTTCTGGGTGGTGTTCATGAGCAAAAAGGCATATTTAACTGTTGAAAAGGAATTCAAACATTTTAAAAACAGATCTTGGAGATTTTACCTCATTCAATATAAAGTTGTTACTCGCAAGTTAAAATGTAAGTATAAGTAAATGAAGAAATAAAATTCACAGAGCTTGTTAAAACTGATTTTTATTCTTACACACCAAAATTCAATTTTTTTTTTTTTAAGACAGGGTCTAGCTTTGTGGTTCAGTCTGGCCCTGAGCTCAGCCTCCAACTCACATCACAGCAATCCTCCTGCCTTTGCCTCCCAAGTGATGTGATTATAGGAGTGAGCCACCACGCCCGGCACTGTGGTATGTGGTAATGATTGCTGCTGGGTGTTAGTCTCCACACCCAATATTGTATGTGGTTAACCAGAGATTGAACCTGGGTCAAAATTCAAATATTTTTGAAAACAAAACTGCTGTGTTCTTTAAAGAGTAAATTCAATTTCAGACATTATTCATGAGACTACACAATCCTCTCCACACCATATCACAAGGAATTGTAGGTCAACCAGTAATACTTATTTCTTCTATTTGTGACTATATTTACTTTGATCGTTAGTTATAGTTTCCAAATGAATTAGGAGTATCAAAATGTCTGTGGATATTATATTTCTTACACTTTTTTTTATAAACTGGAAAGCTGAAGTATATATTAAGCTCACTGGAGTCCAGTTTTAGAGCATGGAAAATGTACATGCACCAACATGGTGCTGCCTACGTAGATACTTATAAACAGAAGGTTGTGAAAACATGTGGTTACACAGAACTTGAGTTTCTGGCACCACCGTTATTTCAGAGGGAGGGATATCAAGTCTCCTTAAAATATAAACATAATATTGGTGATTCTCTGCTCTGTATTGGTCATGTTGTGTTTTTATAGACTACTACTGGAGTTTGGCGAATCCACAAATAATATCTAAATCTACACATTTGGAAATTGCTTGCCTTATAAATTTATTTTATAAATAAAAGGTATTGAAAGCCATAATGTATAAGCCTTTGGGTAAAGGTAGATACAGGGTTCTAGTACACATTCCTGAAATTCCAACCAACTCATAAAATTATCCTTTTATGTTGGACTTTCCACTGTGCTGTCTCAATTTTAATTATTCTATTTTGAAGAAAAAATAGGTGTATAAGCCAGATGATACCAAAAGAATGTTTAAGGTGCTCAAAATTCAGTTTTTGAGCTGGGCATCATGGAATGTGCTTATAAGCTCAGCATTCTTGGAGACTGAGGCAGGAGGATCTCGTCTAAGTCCAGCCAGCACCATATAGCAACTAGTGCGACCTTGTCTCAAAATAATAACAACAACAACAACAAAAAATGGATGGAGATGTAACTCATTGTGAAGGTGGTGGATCCAATCCGTTGTAGCACAAAACAAATACAAAAAGTAACGTTCAGGCTATCGGTAATACATAGCTCAGATAAACATTATGAGTTGATTTTTATTTCAGAATAGAAAGATAATTAACATGGCTTCTTTCTGCAGGAACAGCTCTTCCGTCAAAAGCACTGTTCAGAGCGACAGACTGAAGAAGGGTGTTTGGAATGTCTACACATATAACTAGAGTGGTACGAAAGGTGGCCTAAAAATATATGTCCGTACTATCTAAACACCTGTCATCTGTGATTGTGAACTTATTTTGGGAAAAAGGAGATATTTAAAGATGTATTTAAGACAAGGGCTTCAAGATTAGGTCATCTGGGATTGTCTGGCCATATATGCAATGACAAGTCACTATTTAAAAGGCAGGAGACTATGACACACACAGGAGAGGACAGGACACAGAGAAGCCACATGGACGTGGAGGAAGGACTCGGGGAACAGGACTGTAGGGAACTCAAGAAATTGCTAAAAGGTGGAAGAGACAAAGAAAGGATTTTCCCCATGGATCATTTGGTGAGACTACCGCTCCAATGACAGCATGATTTATAGTATGTGGCTTCCAGAACTTTGAGAGAATAAATTTCTGTTGTCTTAAGCCATCAAGTTGTGATAATTTGTTACTTCAACCCTAAAAAATTAATAGAGGATCATAAATAGATTTTCCTAGAAGAGAAAGTGTTCTCACTAAGCAACAACCCTTGAAATGTGTCTGTCATTAAGTTGCCTCTAGCATGTTAGTGACCTGAACAGCACTGTAGATCTTACCTGGATAAGGCAATTAAGAGTAAACATTTCTAATTAAGTAATTTACTAGGTAGCTAGTCTCTTCAGGACCTGAGTTTTGAATGTGTGACTACGAGGCAGAGCACTATTTTAAGATTTTATCACAATAATACATAATGATCTAGTAATCTGCTTAATGGTATTCAATATATTTGCCAAACGACATTCTTTGAAATCAAACAATTAATTCTCATAAATTTAAAAACTGCATAAGCAGCTATTATTTGTATTAATCTAAAAGATCTAACAAGGAGGCAGGTGGCCAAAAATCAACTTGTTTTATATAAACTGTGTTTCTCTGGAAAGAAAATGACATCTTGGATGTAAAATAACATTCTCATCCTCATCCCCCAAACTTCATTTGCTGAAATCCTAGGTCATAGATCGTACTCCATAGAAACACCAAATACTAAAGCACCATTTACTTATCATGGATCACTTAAAAAAAAAAACAAAACACCTAAATAGCAGGAATCAGAACACTTATTTTAAGAATGAAAATTTAGGTCACAGAATCTGAAAGGTACATGCAAGACAGTAGCCTCACCTCATATATAAGGTCCCTAAAGCACAAGGCAGGGAATTACTCAGTTTATACCATTTATGGCAAAGGTGGTAAGTGAAATGTGATCTTTCTCCCAAGCCAAAGACATTTCTATGTTGGATTTACATGTTTCTATCAAAAGAGTGTATCAGTAGCAATGCTACCAAGAAAGTTGAAGGTTGTTACACACACTGGATGCAAGAATAAATGTTAACACCAGCACTCGGGAGGCAGAGGCAGGAGGATTGCTGTGATGTGAGTTGGAGGCTGAGCTCAGGGCCAGCCTGAACCACAAAGCGAGACCCTGTCTCAAAAAACCTTAAAAAAAAAAAAGAATAAATGTTAACAAATTTCACATACATGTACTCTTCACTCAAACAGTAGTTCAAGTAATATTTGATAATCATTGATGTTCTATAGTTATGTTTGGTTACTTACAATTATGTGATACTCTAATAAACAATATTTTCTAACAGACAGCATTAAGATCTTACTAAAAATCTCACTTTTGCCTGCTAATGGCCCTCAGAAAAATGTCCACGCAGAAGCCCTGATCTCTTAACATATTTCAGGATATTATGGAATTGTTGAATTGCATTACGCATCCTTTTCAAGTCATACAGACATTTATGATTATCTTCTTTTTTAATATGAGGGATGAAAAATGTATATAGAAAGAAAATGTATCTGAAAATTTATATATATAAATATATAAATATAAATATATATGTATGTATATAAATTTATACATACATATATGTAGTTATCTACATATATGTACTTACACACATATATGTAGTTATATACACATACATACATAATACAGAGAGAGAAAGAAATGCCTATATAATTATCTCCACCAGTATTTACATGTTGCCTCTTATACAGGAAAGGCTTAGTAAATTTGTAACAAAGGTGGTAACTATTGGTGGTGTTATTTTCTACAAGAAACTTCTAAATGAATTCTCTCCTGGTGCAGACCATACCTATGTTTTTTTTTTTTTTTAAATAAAGACAGGGCAAAACCCATACATTGGAATCCCTAAGCTTCTAGGCACTTGTTTGCTTTTGCTGTTGCCAAAGGTTATTGGGACAGAGCAAAAATGACAGATTGTCCAGAGACCATCAGGCTGTTCAGAGCCCAAGGTGGTGCAGGATGCACAGGGAGCTGCCTTCTACAGCCTGCCAGGCCCGCTGCTCTTTAATCAGCACTGCTAAATGGTCCAGGTGGCTTGAGTTTGGGTATCTCAGTGTAACACAGGCAGAGAAAGGGAACATTCTCTCCCCACCTGTTCCATTGGCTCTTGTTCATTGACTACAATTGTCCTGTGCAGCAAAGGAGACCTGCTTTTAAGGAGAGGTCAAATAAGTGTAAAAAATTTTTAAAAATCAATTTAAAAATTTCATAATAATTAAGCTAAATACATCAACATAAAAACTAATTTTCAGCAGCAGAAAAGGGTAGAAGTAGCCCCAAGCCAAAAAATGCCCACAAGTGATTTAGACTGACGGTAGACTTCTAACCTTTCACTCACCTTCAGCGACTGTCTCTTTCACAAGCTTGGTCAAATTTCTTTACTACAACTTCACTGCCCCTGCATAATCATCACAGCACCTATACATCAGCCATTCAGATGTCTTCTCCAACTTCTACTGGAGAACTTCCATCTTAGGTCAGTTCCTAATGCTTGATTTTTCCCACTTGCTAACAAGTTCATCTCTCCTTGTTCTCCTCTCTGGCAGTACAGCCTTCACTGGCAGCTGTCCCAGATATTATCTCTCCCTTGTGCACCCATCCCTGGCTCCCAGGACTGGCCAAGCCACTCATGCTTGAGGCAGCAGACCTGAAAAATATGGGAATTCAACATCACACTGAGGGCAAAGTTTTGAGTCATTTGCACCTGGGTTTGGATGGAAAATGGTGCTCTGAACTTCAAGAAAATTTCACTGGTACTGCAAGATAAAAATGAATGAAGGGACAGGAATGCACTGCGAGCTCAGAGGTGAATGCAAAAGGAAGGGTGTCAGTTCCGCTATCCGAAATGCAGAAGTAGAATCTGAATATGCAGATCAGATGTGGTGAGCGTCACAGGCAGGAGAGCACAGAGACAAAGGTGCTAACCGAGAGCTAGCTGGGTGGGCAGTACTGCAATGAGGAAATGGATTTTTAAGCGTGTTATTTATGAATGGGAGAACAGTCATGGGTGCTTCACTCCTTTGCAAGCCAGTGTTCTGCAATCATGCATTTTAATGTTTCCATTATTTCCATTCAGAGCCGGATCTAACAAAGTGCAGTGTTTATGAATATGGATTCTCCTTCAAAGGGAGGAACATTCAAATTCCCTCTGGCAATAACCATCTGTGTGAAGAAGGTTAAATCCCACATCCTCTCTAAACCTCTTTTTCCTGAGTATTTAGATTAGAAAGAGTATGCTTAGTTCCTAGACAGACTTGATGCATGGAAGCAGGTAAGTTGTGGAAAGACTAAATGCAGTGCCTCACATCGAATCACTTAGAAAGTGCTGATAGCATTTAATCCATTCATAAGAGTTTGGGGCCATCTTGAGTTTTGCCCTTTTGTCCTGGGCTCTGAGACTGGCAGGATGAATGACACTGAACTCCTGTTCTGGACACATTACCTGTGAAATAGGTAAGAATTTGCCAGAGGAAGTATTACTCTGCCATTACATATGATAAGATTGAGTCATTCATATTCAAATGGACATACCTTCAGGACATCCTCATAAGTGAAATAAATAGGTCACAGATGTGTAAATATCTTTTCTCTGGTCTGAGAAAATGAAAATGTAAATTATTTCTAGTATACATAGTAGATAATGTGAAATATAAAATATTTAAAAAGAAATAGAGTAAATAACGAGGGGAAGAAGAATGTGATAGTAATAACAAAAAGGAAACAAAGCTTATGTATATAGGGGTTAGGGCTGTAGGGTCAGTAACAGAATGGGAAAAAATGACAATTAGGTTGTGTTATATACTGGTACCAACTCTCAATGTTGAATGTGAGGATGATGTGTACATATATAATGTACCAACAGAGATTGGAGAGAACAAAAAGTTGCCAGAGTTTTTACTACTGCGTGATTCTTGCTTGGAGGAAATGAAGTGGGAAGGCCCTGCCCTCTGTGGTAGGGCGGGCAGCTCTGGCTTCAAGTTTGAAGAGCTGAGAAGAAGCATCATGTTCTCACTGAGAGAGGAGATAAGGTTTCTGAGATCTGGAAGTGACAGCAGAGAACACAGAGAAAGGATCTTTCAGGAAGAATAAAAGGTAGGTGCAAAGGTCTTAGAAGGGGGCCAGCCAGATGATGCACCTGGAACCACCAGCCAGGAGGTGGGGATAGGCCAAGGGAGTTTCCAGAGCATCTGCATTTGTCCAGTCCGATGCAAGCAGAGATGGTAGAGGCTGTTACCTTCTGTGTGAAAGATTATTAGCAAAGGGGAAAGGAGGGATTGGCTTCCTTCAGTCTGTGGCAATGGTGGCAGTTAATGGCCTTGGACACAGTGAGGCTCTGTATTTTTATACCTTGTTATTAACATCAGGGATTTGCCTAAGAGTACGGGTGCATGCTTCATTCTCCTTACAAATAAAACAAGGACAGTTTTTCTGACAGAAACAAACGGGTGGTAAAATAAGACAGAATGAAGCTGCCTTCTCAGGGCTTGGTGTGTAATAAATACCTATACTTTCTAACTCTGATTATCACTGATGATTTATTTATAGTAATACTTTTCATTTAAGAAAGTTTTTCACAGTTCAGATACCACGCACACTCCTGCCACCACCATTGTCTGTATAAATCAAATGTATTAAATGTATCATAAAAAAATTCTGGCTTGAAAATTCAATATCAGATTACAAAACATAAAGATAGCCTTGCTTACATATCATGCAGGACACTTTGTTTTCCCTCCATATTTCCTGCTTTTTTGGATACTCTACTGCTCCCAATTCTCCTTCCCACCTTTTCCCATGATTCTAGTTCAATCTATAATATGCTAATCTATCTCCACCTCTGTACTATATAAAGTATAGAAAAAGCTTTGTGAAAGAATTCACGATAGCATGGGTGACAGTTTATACTACATTATCTTCTTCCCTAAATATAACTATTTTTAACCAAGTTTCAAAATTAGCACTGTACCCTTTCAGAGGAAATTGGAAGTTGAGTGGCTTTAAATTTATGCTTGAATCAAAAAGGGCACAGTGACAATATTGGCTCGCATCTATTAATTTCTTGTCATTTGCCTCTGTGATCTAGGTGTTAGCCATGTTTTACAGCTCTTAAAGGGAGGAGCTAAAGTAGACCAAGTAGATCATCACAACTAATAAGTTTCTTTTTAAAATTTATTTTAAAAATCTTGTCTTTGATTAAAAGGAAAATTAAATTGGATTATGGAAAATTAAAACTCTAAATCAGAAAATAAAAAGTTAAACTTCAGCAATGATCAATTGGTAGGCATTCTTAGGCAAACCCTTTCACCCTCTCTAGCCTTTGACATGCATATGTATAAAATGAATAATGATGTTCAAGGATCCTAACAATTTCACGTAGATTTCTAGATTCCTAAGTCAATTTTCCATATAGTGTTCCTTCAGCTTTCTATAGATTTCAATTAAACTAGAATTTTCTTTACTTCCTTGGGAGTTTCCTTGAACAATTTTAGTTCAAAAGGCAGCTACAGGATAATGCATTATACCAGCATAGAAATGGAAAATAGCTACCACACTTGTTGACACTTCCTACGTTTTTTCAAGGACAGACATTGCTAATCAATCACTGTGATCACTCAAGCCAATGCTAGATGAGGCCTCACCATCCCACTAAAACTCAAGATTTGACATATAAGATAAAATTTATTTCTCAGCACATCTACATAGTGATGAGTTCCTGCTTCAGAAAAACAGCTCTTCACAAGCACTATGTGAAATACAAAATACGCAGTGCTGGAGCGAAAATAACTTCCTTTTTAACTCCCCTTCCCCCTTCTCTTCTACCCTCCTCCTTCTCCTCCTTCTTTGTCTCCTCCTCCTTCCCCTCTTCCTCATCTTCCTTCTCATTCTAGCAATCCCTTCAATTCTATCTATCATTAAACCAAATCAAGCCAATGTTCTTTTTGTAGTCTCCCTAGAAATCTGGCTCACCACCTATCTTTTTTCTTTTTTGTATTAACAACAGGCCTGACTTCTTTGACTTTGATTATATTTGAGAATGCTTATATAGTGAAGTAATTTTCCCTCCTTTCGTTTTTCATTATTCAACAAATATTTGTGAAATTTTTAGACCTAAAGCACTGAGCTAAGCACTATGAAAAAAATATAAATAATAGTGGCACAGATTCTACACTTACTGAAGTTCTTTTCTTCAAAGAAGATAAGAAGCAACTGAAAGTTTGACAAATAGGCCATAAGAGATCAGAATGAACTGGCTGGGACATAATGTCTTCCTGGGAAAACTGAAACTTTATTCTTGAGGATGTGTAGAAATTAGAGAAATACAAATAAGAGCGCTGGGATTCCCATGGAAATTGGGACATGAAGAGCCAGGGTGGTGCATCTCTGCATTCCCAGCACTTGGGAGGTTGAGGAGAGAGGATTCCTGTGAGTTCCAGATCCAGATGGATGGTCTGAACTACACAGAGAGACTCTGTACAAGAAGTTGGGGGTGGAAGCAATTCTGCAGACCCAAATGAAAAGTGTAAAGCAATGAAGGAAAAAATTCAATAATTCTCAGACTCACACAGGAGATGATAACAGATGAGACTAAAGAGAGATGAAGGGACTTATTAACAAACACCTTTCAAAGCTACCAAATTGAATAATAGATTTATTTAATTTATGGAACTAATCTGAACTGGCTAAATTACATAATCAAAACAGATGCTAGGTAGCCACATAAGAAATATAAAGACAAAGAGAGTCTGAGATCTTGATAGTAAGGATCCACGTCCCTCTCGTTGGGGCACAATTATACACAGTCTTAGCTCCAATAGCCACACATCCTTTTCCTGCTTTTTCTGAATCAATTCCTGGATGATACTGATTGTCTAGTGTCTTAGTTACCTTTATCTAATTGCTGAGACAAATTACTCAACACCTCACATTAAAGGGGAAAGGTTTATTTGGCTTATAGTTTGAAAAGGTTCAGTGGCTATTTCCAAGTGGACAAGCTAATGGCTAGTTCCAAGGCAGGTTGGCTTGGCAGAGGAGAAACAGTCTACGGTGGCCCTAAGGTAGCAAAACAATAAGGGATCTTAACAGTGTTTTTCTGCCCCTTTTATTTTGTTCAGCATACAGAGATTCGGCAGTATCAAATCAATCACCTGTAGTGTTTAGTAATCACACACCCTTAATCAAAGTATCACAAACTCTAGATTCAGCCACCTATGACCATATGAGGCTCTGGATGGACCTCTAGAACCAAACCTTAATATCTAGTCTGGATCATCTGCACCTTGTGTGGGGAGACACTGTGGATGACTATCCTAACAGAACATTCTGAAGCAGGAGGAGTCCTTTCCCCTAAATAAAAATGCATGGGAGGAAATGTTCAGAAAATAGGAAATGCAGGAAGGATATAGAGCCACACAGTCCAGGGAGGCACAATGTATAAATGCTAAATGTATACATGATAAATTTGGATGCTAGACTGAGGGTAGTGGTGTGGTGCTTTGCAGTTCATGAGGAGAATGGGATGAGCAGGTCTTCACTGAAGAGAAACAATGATGAATGGACTGGGATGAGACATTTTGGAAACCTATTGCCATATAGGAGAGATGGCAGAATAGAAATCCAGTGGGAGGCACATAGGAGACTGGTTCAAGAGACAGCAGTGTAGTAGGATGAAAAGGGTAATTGGAGAAGCTGTATGGATTAGAGAAGCTAGCAAGTGTCCAAGGACAGAGGAGCAGCTCAGCATGTATCTAGTAATATGATTTAAACACAAAGCTCTATGACTTAGAAGGTATTTAGTAAATTCTGACATTATTAGACACTCTATACATCACAATACTAGAGTTTTTAACTTTTCCTCTCTTTTTACATCATTTATAGTCATTTAATGCCATAACCTTATAGATTTATTGCACAGTTCTAAATAATGATACAATCATTTGTTGTGAAACAGAAACTGTTTCAGGTGCAGAATCATTACCTGTGGGGAAGAGTCACAAGGGACAGAACTGTTCCAAATAGACTAACGATGCATAAAAATGCAAGAAAGTAGAAAAGCTTGGTAAATGGACATGTGAAAGAAGTGATCAATATTTTAAAACTTTAGGTTCATTACAGCTAGTAGCTTTTACAAAGCAGAGTTAAGCTTCATGCTCATCTACAACTGGAACAGACGCAGTCATGAATTTTACCCATTTGGAGAAATTAAAAATGAGCAGATGGAATCAGACAGTAATGAAGTAGAAGATAGGGATACCGATAAGGTTTGATAGCATCCAAATCAACTCATTTTCCTTATTAAGCTTATATAATGGTGGCCCAGATTTTATATAATTTTATTTATTTTTCTGAACAAAATAAAATGTGCAAGGGGAAGTAATCAACAAAATTTCCAAAGCAAAATTAAAAGATCTCAAGAAAAGGTTGCTGCAGGATACCAGCCTATGTAGAGATTTGGGAGTTGCTGATGAAAATCTGTAGTTCTCACCTTGTGCACCAGCATCGCAGAAAGGAAAATGGGAAACAGGGGCAGGGCTCCGGGGGGTGAGAGTTGAAACATAAATTACATGTAATCGTGCTGTGCATCACCAGCGAGGCTCCCGTGCAGCTCAAAGCCCCGCTTCAGTATAAACACAGTGACAGGCTGTTCTGTCTGCAAGAAGATCCTCTCAACTGAGAAAAAACTGATCTGTTGTCACAACTGAAGCTGTATGAATGAACATTTATAAAGTATACACTGTCTTAGCTCCAACAGCCACACATCCTTGACTAAAGAAGTATAATCTCAGGGCAGCGTTGGCAAAGTGCCGCAATTCAATTTGGGTGAAGTCTTCAAGTTTGAAAGAACATCATGCATCAGTCTTCTAGGAGATCTCCCCTCCGCTTGTTCCCCTCTCCTCAGCTCCCACCCCTTTCCCTCTCCTCCCTTCTCCTCCTCTGAACAACAGTAAAGGGGCAAAGCTGAAATTTAGAAAAGTAATTTTAAAAGACTCATAATGGACTGAAAGCAAGGCTCTCAGTAGTGGATTTAAAGATGCACCACACTGCAAAGTGCAACAGTGACTATTCAGGTGAAGAAAATACATTCTTCAGTTACAGCACTTAAATGGATCCCAACCAATTCCTGTGTCCTTCCGGGTACTCGTGGAGGTAGTAGTTTGTAAATACAAAAATTGCACAACTAAAACAATGATCTCAGACACCTCATTGTAGGAAAGAGCTGCTATCTAGCTTCTTTAACATCAGGTTTAGATATTAGATACTAAGATGTTGTTATTATTACTTATGAATGCTTTTATGAGCCAGGCAATCTAGCCTTTTTGCATCAATTTATTGACTGCATTTTAACTCTATAGGATACATTCTGTGAATTCTTTCACTTTATATAACAAGAGCTGAGGTGAGCTAAGCTATGGACTGTCATAAATCACATAGTTATTAAGTGGACAGCCAGGATTTATAAATCAGAATTTGACTCAAGGCATCTCAACCTGAAATTTTACTCTTTTTTTGTGATGACTCAAGAGAACACATCTCCGTTTGTTTTTATAAAGAATGTTTCTAACATATTCTAGCAGATCCAACCATATGAACATATATAATAGAAGACAGACATCACTCACTAAAGCTGAAGAGGTTTTGGTTAAGTATGGATGGCTACTGATGATTTATGGCCCAAGTTATGTGATATTTCTATCACTTTTTCTCTGACTCATTTCGAGAGACCCGAAAACTACCCCAAAAGAGTTAAATCACTTGGATTTAAGAAATACTTTATAAATGTTCACTCAGGGAAACTTATTTTGTTATTAATTCAATAAAGATTTACTTTCCATCCCATAATTATAATTTAGTGATTAAAAATGTTAATTATAGGCACTATCTGAAAGTCAGCTAATAAAGAAATGTACTAATTATCTGATAAACTCTGCTGTGCTTGAAGAATAAATGTAACTTTTTTAAAGACCAAAACTTGGGTAGAGGAATGAGAAAAAATGAGAATTAAGTGGTGTCATATACTGGTGGAAATTATCAATGCTGAGTGTAATCATGATGAGTATATATAATATACCTATAAAGATTCAAAAAAAAAGGCTGGGGATTTGGCTCAGTGGTTCCGGCGTCTGTTTTGCAAGTGCAAGGACCTGGGTTCAATCCCCGGTAGCCACATACCATACTGGGTGTGGAGACTCATGCCCAGCAGCAACCAGTACCACATACCACAGTGCCGGGCATGGTGGCTCACGTCTGTAATCTCAGCACTCAGGAGGCAGAGGCAGGAGGATTGCTGTGATATGAGTTTGAGGCTGAGCTCAGGGCCAGCCTGAACTACAAACCGAGACCCTGTCTCAAAAAAAAAAAAAAAAAAAAAAAAAAAAAAAAAAAAAAAAAAAAAAAAGCTATAACCTAAATTTCTCATTAGCACCAGTTAGTTAAACGAATATTCCTAGTACTTTCCAAATCTTTCTTATCTATATAGGATATACAATATAAAAAATGTAATCCAAGTATATTAAACAATTTAAAATCTGATAAGAGAAATGCAAACTTACTAACTGATCAAATTCAGAAGAACATAGTCATTAAAAACAGCGACTTTGGAAAAAAGGAGAGAAAATGAGAACTCTGCTGTTTATAGATAGATAGTTTGGGAAGTAGCTATATAAACTGCAAAATTACTTGCTATGTTAAAAAGATGATGATTAATCTTATTATTAAATTTTATCTTTAAAATATATCACAATATTCTTTTTGCTCGTTTTATTACACGTATTGAAGTGTTCATGGTATTTCATATATACACACACAGTGAAATGATTATCACAGCCAGGCTAAGTATTCTATTTTACAATTCTCTTTGTCTTTTTCAACATTATGCTTTACTTTTTATTTTATCACATTTTGAGAATACTTTCATATACTTATCTCACTCTGTCTTCTTTGATAAAACATTCTGTCTAGGTCTTTTGCTTAATTTTTAATTAGATCATGTTTTTTCTTCTTTGCAATACCAGCGATTGAACTCTTGGAAGCCCTTGTGCTTTCAAGGTAGGCACGGTACCACTTGAGCTAAATCCCAGCCCCTATTCTTAGTTTTTATTGGTTTAACAGTATCTTACACAGAGAAAATTTTATCTTCATTCTGTCCTTTCGGGTGCTTTCAGTCTTGTTCCTAAAAGCCCACTGACAACTTGACTTCCTCCTGTGTCATCTTAAGAGTTTTTAGTCTTATTTTTCAAATTTAGGTAGAAATATATTTTGAAATTACTTTGAAAGTAATTCAGTTTTTAAAAGTAAAGACTAGTTTCCAGATTTGGTGAGGAGAGAGGCAGGTAAAAGAGAGCTGAGAGGTCCAGTTGTTTTTTTAAAAGACATTTGTTGTTTAAAAAAAAATCTTTTATCCATTAATATTTTTTGCTCTTTGGTCAAAAATCAATGGACTATATCCACTTTGGTCTATTTCTAGGTTCCCTATTTCATTATCTATTGATTTTTCATACATTCCTTCATATACACCGAACTTTCTTGATTATTTTAACAATACAGCTTTCCACATTTAGGCTAGTGTCAGTCATCTGACTTTTTTTATTAATTCATTTTGACAAGTTAGCAAAAAGCCTAAGGGAGGCTGAGTGTATCAATAAAAAAGCTTCCTTAGCTCGCTTCTTCGTAGCTTAAAATCTAAAAAGCATTCCATGTGCTCTTGGAAGGGTTTCCTATGGTTGCGTGGCCTCTTGGTTGGGAGCAGAACAAATGGGGAGATCGTACCACCAAACAGGAGGCCAGGGCAAGGAAGCAGTCTCTTGTTTATCTAAGCTTCCAACATAATGGCACCAAACCATAGATATTATTTTTAGTACTGCATTAACTCTACTGTCTATTCCATATAAACTTCAGAACCAATTTGTCAATGTGCACAAACTAACTTGTGATTTACTTAGTATTACATTATGTACAATGAAATAAAATGGGCCTATGGACCAGACTGAAGAAGAAGATCTGTATCTTCACAATTTTGATTTATGGATAGGGAATATTTATCCATATATTTAGATTTTCTTTTATTTCTGTTGTCAGAGTTTTACACTACTCTCATATATGACTTGTTTGTATTTTGCAAGATTTCCTCATAATGTAATTTTTAGATCTCATTTAATACTCTTTAAAAAATATCAAATGTAAGTTGTTCATTGCTGTTGTAGGAAAGTAATGATCTTTTATGTATTAGTCTTTCATCCTTCAAATTGCTGTAATTTTGTTCACTTTTTGAGATTTTCTGCATAGATGGTTATTTTACTCATAAAGAAAGACATTTTCATTTCTTCTTTAACCTGCATGCTTTCTTTTAACATAATATTAGCTAGGGCTTCCAATATAATGTAAATAGTTGAAGCAAAACACATAATTTCTGTCATATAATTTACAGTTCCAGACTTTTCATAAAAAAACTAAGTTTTTTGTCTCTCTCTCTCTCTGTATATATATATATATATATATATATATATATATATATATATATATATATATATTTTTTTTTTTTTTTCCTTCCAGTACTGGGAATCAAACTCAGGACCTCACACTTGGCAGACAGGTGCAGTGCCACTGAATTGAACCTCTGGGACCTCTCTATTCTTATTCTTAACTTGTATACAGATATTTTTTTTTAAATGGTGAACTGGTGTTAGGCCTTGTTAAATGATGTTTTTCTGCATTTACTGAAATTAATTATATGATTTTCCTTCCTCAGTGAGTTGATATGATGAACTGCATTATTTTCTTTTTACCTTCTGAATTAGTGTTATAAAGTTGGAATAAATCATACTTGCTCATAATAAAACTAAAAAATATGGTGGGTGAAAGAATTATGTGGAATAGACTAGATAGAGAAGTGTAATTTATAACAAGAGAAGGCACAAGAGTTTTTCCCTGAATTCAAAAATGTCAGGCATGAACTGAAAGGGCTTCTTACTGAAGTTAGCAAATCTTTTTTTGCATAATTAATTGAAACTATACACTTAAATTTTGGGACATTTTATTGTTTGAAAATTATTCTTTTCAATAGTTAATTAAAATGTAATAATAAAAGTTTAGAGAAACATTATATAGCTATTAAGTATATAAAATTCTTCTCAAATATGATAGGATCAGAAAATTGCATTGTATTTTGGGCTTCTGGGGAAGTTAACTGATATAACAGTGATAGGCACTGTGTGATAAGGTTTGAATGTAGTTATGTTGATTAGCCACTTGCAAAAGGTTAGTTTCACTAGACTGCCCAAGTTCAAATCTTATTCATTATAAGTTTACACTTTAATTCTTCTTTCTCTTTATTTTATTTTATTTTTTGCCTGTGATACTGAAGATTGATATCAGGGCTTACACACTGAACTATATCCCCAGGAATTTTTTCTTTTTCTTCCTTTTTTTGAGACAAGGTCTCAATTAGTGTGTAATTTGTCCAGGTTGGGCTCAAATTTGTGAACCTTTATGGTCTCACCTCCCAAGAATATTGGAATTACAGATGTCAGACATACTGCCATTAATCCCTTTGAAAATACTATCCTTCCTTCAAACATACTTATCAATTTTCCACATTGTGAAGCAATTTTGGAAGTTATCTTTTATGTCTTTAATTGCTCTGTTGAGGCTGGTTTGCCATCTTCAATCAATTCAAAGCGTTTACATTTCCCAGTCATGTTGACTTTGGGAAAGAGCCAGAAGTTATAAAGGCCAGATCTGGTGAATAAAATGAATGAGGACACATTATTATGTTTTCATTTGAAAGGAACTGCCATAAATATTTTGAATTGATTCAAGACATCAAGGTTGCCATGAAAAAATACTTCTGGAACTCTTCCAGAAAGTGATAAGAAAGAAGTCATAATTGTATTCAAAGTGAAGAGGAGGGTTTTGAAGGGCACTGATAGTGATGTATCTTATGCTTATCATTTTTAATTTAAACATAGCTATATTTTTATATAAGCTCTTGCACATCTAAACATGCTAAAATACTGTCTCTATTGATCTTGGAAAGTCACAAGGGATATTATAAAATTTTCAGCACTTACTTTTGCTTTGTTTAGTTGAATAATACTTGAAGCAAATAAAATAATTGTTAGATTTTGTAATGGATATATCTCAAGCGTGTGTTAGTTTTTGAAAAGTTTAATACAGTTAGCACTACCTCCTATAATCATAATTTTTACATAGTGTATTTAGACATGGGAACAAGTAATCAAAGGGTAGGAAAACAAACTTTTCAGTTTTTATTACACTAGGCTAAATTCATGTGCTTATGTGCTAGCTCTGGTACAACTTGTTTTTATTGCTCTACCAATAAAACGTGAGATATTTTTCACCATAGGTTTAAAGTACATTCCCAATGATATATTTACTTCATATATATGTATACATATGCTAGTAGTTTTATCAGATATGCACATTAAGTTGTACTTTCACTATTTAAAATATTTAATTCTTTAGACATGTTTAGCACCATTTTTTAAAACCAAGATTTCACCTTCAATATATTTTGTACCCTTGTTTGCTTAATTAATTTTCTACTTCAGCTGGGTTTAATATTGAGTAGCTCAGACTCAAACATGAGAGGATAAGTTGCATTTTTATGAGTTTGAATGTTGACTTTATTATTTATATTTTCATCACATTTACATATATTTTTACTCATGTCTTAATGCCTCAGATCCTATTACTGGTTATAACATTTTGACAAATGTAGTTTATCACTGCTTATAAATTATTTCTGGAATGTTTTTCAGAAATCTATGGCCAAAATCATGCAATTCGATATCTTTCTCAGAGGTAAACTGAGTTGTCAGATTGAATGATTTGTGAATTAATAGAATAAAATTGAAAGTTGCTCAGTGGGCAAGAATGAGAAGATGGAGCTAATGAAATACGTGGCTGACAAAAAGGTTTTCATAGTAAAGATATTCATGAAGCAAAATTTTAGAACATTTAAATCCACCCCTAAAATATTCATTGGATTTGTCTTTTTATTTCCTAAAATACAACTTTAGATGAAGTATTTTTAACTACCAGGAACCTACTGAAAGCACTTTTTTTTTTTTAACAAAATAAAAGTTTATTTTATTAGAATTAGGAATGTTCTTTCCCTCTGGGCAACCTGAACAGTCCAGTTACAATGAAAATCTAACAACAGTTATTTCCACAGCACAGGGTGCTCTATGCACAAAATTACAGGGTTAGGAGCATTTAATCAATTTACCGATCTGATTGTCTCACCAACCCACCCCATCCCGTCCCCGAAGTGCTTTATACCGGGATATGTAGCTATAAGAATTTGTCACATTAAGTCCTTTTCTCTCTTGTA
>PVIR01010711.1:0-49189 GCA_004026965.1 Petromus typicus | reverse complement strand
GGAATTATGCAGACCTGGATTAAAATCCCAGTCCAACCAATTTACTAATGAATGGGAAATGTGCTAAACTAGTTAACTTCTCTGAACCTTTCTTTATCAGAAGAATTATACAAGACCACTTGCATCACAGAATTTTATTTTGCCATATGAGTCAGAATGATCCTGCTCCCTCAGTCAGGCCATGCTGTCATCCTGTTCAAAACTCTCTGAGCGCCTGCCACCTTTCTCACAGATGAACTTGGAAGACTCACGGGAGCCCACAAGGTCCACTGTGATCTGTCGCCTTTTCTGCTATGTCTACAAGTCATCCCCTACAAACTCCATTATGTTTCCCTTCGAACCCACCTTACTGTACTCTGTTCTTCCTCAAACAAATCAGGTATGTTCCAACCTCAGAGCCTTTCCACTTGCTGCTCTTTCCTACAGGAGTGCTCTTTCCCCAGTACGTTACAGTTTGGTTCACTGTCTCTTTTAGGGCATCTTCGGTCATGCGTCAGACATGTATATCTCCACAGGCGCTTGCTTGACCACCTTGCTAAGCCTGACCCAGTCCTCTCCGGTGTCAGCCCTTCCTGATTTCTGCTTCTCATACTTTATGTGCATCATGCTTTAACTCATATGCCATCTTCTCATTTTGTATATCAGTTTCATCATTCTCCGACCTGACTAGACCATAAATTCCACAAAGGGCAGGGCTACTTGTCTGTTTTGTTAACCGCTGAATCCATAATAGATAGTCCCTGGCACACAGTAAGTCTTATAAAAAGATTTTCTAAATGGATGAAAAATGAGTACCCAAGTAGCAAGACTTGAAAAGCATTTAGCTTTGTGCCTGGAACTCCAAATGCTCAGTAAATACATTTTTTTTATTATTCTGATCATACCACAATGGAGATAATTTCGACTTATATTAAACTGGAAGAGTGATTACTCTTAAGTGAGCTTATCTTAGAGAAGAGGGAAATGTTCCTGATGACTTTGAAATCTTGGACTTTATCTGAAGAGTGTAAAAAGAAAATGACTTGCTTGCTGTAAATAGTCACACTCAGGAGTAAGTCTAATGTGCTAATGTAATAAGCTCAAGGTAGGCATCCTACTTTGGAAAAAAACACAGCTCCACAAGTAGCTTAGTTTTCACAGATCAAACTGGACACCCTCTTTCATTCTCTGTTACAAATAAATATGCTGCCTCCATTTTGGTCATTTTTATTGGCATCGGCACCCAACATCTTCACTGTAAATTCCTTTAATTTCTGTCAGGTTCTTAATGACAAACAAGCACACCAAACCTTGAAAGGAAGTTCTTTTGAAACTAAAGAATCTTATGATAGTATAAATAACTGCTGCCAAAATCATCTGCTTTGTAAATTCATTTTTATGAGATACTTTCTGAAAAGAAGCACATCTACATTGAAAATCACTGACCCTGTGTTCTTACTCGGAAGAAATGTAAGCAGCTTTTTGTTTTCTCTTTATAACTGCTCTTGTCCTCACTCCACATCAAATGCTATGGCTTTTCCTGTTTTGACACGCAGTGGTATGTACACTGTGATTTTAATTTACTTAGTTTGAAATTCATTATGGTCGGTGCATTCAACTTCAGGGCTGAATTGAAAGATATTTATGTGCAATTAAGAGCAATTGCTGTACATTAATGACAATCTATTTTTCATAGAGATATAATTTTAGACATGCTTTAACGTAGTTATCCATAATTCTACAATTTGGTACAATTTGCATTTAAAGGAGTTAAAGTATCCGTGATTGTTTTTATTGTTGTTGCTTCTGGTTTCTGAATTCATGTCAACTTTTTTCATAAAGCAAATACAAGTCTGGATGATGATGCCTGGCAACGTGGACCAGAAGGGGCAAATATTCATTTCATTTTCAAGGTAAGTTCTTCCTTTCCTCCCACATTCCTTTGCAGTGACACCATCATGTGATCAGAGATCATCTGTCTTCAACCGAACCTCACTTGCTGGCTTTTTGTTTTCAACTGTTTCTGACTCAGTAGCATAGAAGGCCATGCTGAGCTCAGCAACAATGGTGGGGGGGAACTTACACGGAGGATGAATCCACACAAGCCTAGGACAGTCCCTCCCATTAGTATTCATCACTAATCACACAACAGGCTGAATACAAGTCCAGGCCTTGACCCTCCGATGCTTATAGCCAACATAGCAACTCAAAACTTATTCATAGTGAACAATTATTAATAATACAATCAGAATCTTCATTATTTGAAGACACACACTTTAAAATTTATTGGCTTTGGGCCGGGGAGTTAGCTCAGTGGTTCCGGCGCCTGTCTCGCAAGTGCAAGGACCCGGGTTCGATTCCCCGGTAGCCACATAACAATACTGGGTGTGGAGACCCACACCCAGCAGCAACCAGTACCACATACCACAGTGCCGGGCGTGGTGGCTCATGCCTGTCATCCCAGCACTCGGGAGGCAGAGGCAGGAGGATTGTGATGTGAGTTTGAGGCTGAGCTCAGGGCCAGCCTGAACCACAAAGCGAGACCCTGTCTCCAAAATCCTAACAAAAAAAAAAAAAAAAATTTATTGGCTTCATCATAAAAGTGTGACACTTTTCAGTTATAGAGAATTTAGATAATATCTAAAAGCAAGATTAAAAAGAAAAGAAGGGTTAGCATGCCTCAGGCCCTGGGTTCTCTTCACCCCCAGAAAAACCATACACACATCTGCCACCCAAACACAACCAAGTAAACATTCTTTGGTACACTTCTCTGCAATCTGTTCTCTACATAAAGGTTTTTTGTCATTATCTTCCTAACAGTTGTAAGCATATTTTATAATCTGTTTTCACTTAACTAATGCAACAGTTCCATGTTATTACAGTCACATGTTACTAATATGTTAACATTAAATTACATGTTATTAATGTGTTATTACATATTCTTCTGAAAACAAAATGTTCAACCAAGTAAGTTATCAGATATTTTATTGTTCTCTCTCAACTTTGTAAATAAATAACATAATGACTAACTGTATGCGTTAATATTTACCTGTATTTAATTTATTCCCTTGAGACAGTGATCAAAAGCATAACTGGTAGGACAAAAGAAAGGAAAAGATTGGGGCATAGATTTAGGTCAAGTCATAGCACCTGCCTGGTAAGAGCAAAGTCCTGAGTTCAACACCTGATATCAAAAGGAAAGAAAGGAAAAAGTTGAAGGATCTTGATACACAAGGTTAAGTTGCTTTTCAGGAACTGGTGAGCTCATAACAATTAATATTATCCATTTACAAAGTGTTGGCTAACTCAGTGGGTAAAAATGATGCATCATTTCATTAATAACGACTGATAACTAGGAAATTTTAACAAATCTTTTATTGCTTTTAATGTGCTCTGCCCGCAAGTGTCTCTGACTTGGGTGTCTACTCGTTCCTTCAACAAACACTGACTAAATTCTAAACTCTATGTCAACTGATGGAGAATAAGAGAATAACAGAAGAAAACACATTTGACCCTAGGCCCTAAACACCTGGATCCTAGAGTTAATAACAAGCCAGAAAGAAAGTTAAGTTAACAAAACAGAAAAATGGGCTGGAATAAACAATGTCCAGAAACTCAGAGAAAGTACCCATCATCCAGTCTGGCATGTCTAACGTGCAGGGGAAAATCCAGAAATGCTGTACAGGAGACAGGGTAATGGAATCAACCCTGACGGTCAACGGCAATTGTCAGTGGTAAGAAGGGCATAGAGCCATATTCATAAAAATTGAGAGAAGACAGGAAGACAGTGCACTGGAGGGACTGTACAAAGTATGAGGAACAAGAGCTATGATCACTGCTCGGTGTATGGCGGACACTGCTCTAACTGCTTCATATGCATGAAGCCATTTACTCCTCAAGACAATGCTTTCAGTAGAACTTTGATTATTGCAATTTTCTTCATGAGAAACTAAAGCCCAGAGCTTCAGTGAGCTGCCCAAGGACACAGAACTAGTGAGGGGTGGAATCAAGATTTGAACCAAATGTCCACAGTTCTTAAGATCACTAAAACAGTGGGAACAAAGCCAAAAACAAATTAGAGAGCTGACAGTGGGGCCCGATCATGAAGGGCGCAAATGTAGGCCATGCTAGACACACCTGGGTTTTCTGTTGATGAAGGGAATCGCGTCAAGGGCACAGAGCGAGAACAAGATGGACAGAACCAGAAGCAATACGAAGAGGTAGAGCACTCAAGAAGAAATGGGCACATGGCTCCACTACTGAGGGCTGCTGGATGACAGGAAGGAACAGGCAAGAGCTAAGAGCTGGGAAGTCGGAGGAGGTGACTTACACCTGGAATCCCAACCCTCGGGAGGCAGAGGCTGGAGGGTTTCTGTGAGTTCAAGACTAGCCTGGGCTACATAGTGAGCTCAGGGCCAGCTTGAACTAGAAGGTAAGATCTTGTCTCAAAACAGAGCTAGGGGCTGAGAGGCCTAATGGGATGCATATGTTCAGCCTAAAAAGGGTCCCAAGGCTCTTGTTGAGTACTGGGGGTGGGGGAGGTGAGGGAGAGGATCACACCCAGAGGGACACCAGTTCTGCAGAGATGGAAAAGGTGGAATGCAATGCTGTGGGTACGGAAGTATGTTGGAAGTTTGCAACTCAGAGTCTCTATAATGTCTGGTTATCAGAAAATGAGGTTTTCAGCTCAGAATGGGAGGAAAATGATGGATCCAAAGCTTAAGAGTAGTAAGTTTAAAACATCCTTTATGGGCAAAGGAAAAACTCAACTGGGTCTTGAGTCCATCCTAAACTGCTTCTGTCCAGAGCTACCCTATTAGTTGTAAGGTCTATCGTCTGTGCCTTTGATTTCTTGTTCCTTACTGGTGCTTTCTGCTCAGCATACAATCAAGCTTGAGTTTCTCTTGACTGAAGGCAGCTGCAAAGCCAGCCTTGACTTTCTCTTGGTGGCGTCTATTAGCCTGGAAGAACCTGTTTCCAAAGCAGCCTCATAGCAGTGATGATCCACATCAGTGGTGTCTGGCAGCTGTCTGACCTTCCCTAGAACTCCTGGTCATTTAAGAAGGAGAAGAAAAGAGATCTCAAGAAGAACGCAGTGGCAACTCCCAGAATTCCTGAGGCACGTTAATCAGAAAATCCCAAATCCAAAAATGCTCTGAAGTCCAAAACATTTCAAATATGTCAGCATTCCAGAAGTGTTGGATTTCAAACCAGCCCCGGTAGCTCACACCTATGATCCCAGTTATTCAGGAGGGTCAGGCAGTAAGGATCACAAGCTTAAGGCCATCCTGCACACTCACTGAGATTTTATCTCAAAATACAAATTTTAAAAGGGCTAGGCTTCAAGGCCCTGAAGATAATTCTTAGTAATAAGGGGGAAAAAAACGTGGGTTTCAGAAGATTTTGGATTTTTGGGTTTGGGTTATGGACGATCAACAGGCAATCTAAGCAAATATTCCAAAACAACTGAAAAATCGAAAACACTTCTGGTCCGAAGCACTTTGGAAAGACCCTCCAAAGATGAGAACTCAGGGAATAAAATGGGAAAGTAGAAGAAAGGTGACCACATGTAGTCTTCGAGCAGATAGAAAGTGTTAGGCTCATTCCAGGGGCAATCAGAGAGTTTACATTTATCATCAAGACCTGGCCCAGGATATCTCCCTGCCCCACATGAATTTCTTTTGAGTTTCAGTTTTTCATGTATTGTTGCAATTACTATCTACTGCTACTCATCTTTTATAATAATAACCACATTTTTGCTTTTAGGTTCTAAAATTGAATTTGGATTAACCTGAAATTGCCTTGAAATATTATAAAACAATTGATCATGGTGACACATGCTTATAATTCCAACACTCTGGGATGCCTAGGCAGGAGGATCACAAATTCAAGCCCAGCCTAGGAAATTTAGTGATTTATGGAGACCCTGTCTCAAAATTTCAAAAGGCTCAGGAATTAGCTCAGTGCAGAGGCCCTGGGCTCAATCTCCAGTACCACAAAAATGAATACACTGTCAGGCTTACTGGCTCACACCTGTAATCCCAGCACTTGGGAGGCAGAGGCAGGAGGATCACCATGAGTTCGAGGCTCACCTGGACTACATAGTGAGTCAAAGCCAGCCTGAACTACACAGTGAGACCCTATCTCAAAAAGACAGAGAGAGAGAGAAAGAGAGAATACATTAATAGATAAACAAGCCTATAGTCACATAATTATCAAAAATAAGGATGAAATATGATTTTAGTCACAGATGGATTGAGGAATTTAGCCCTTTTTCTCTACTATCTCTTCCTAAGTCATGGTAATTTTATCTGTGGTATAAGCTATGACATTTGCCTTTTAAATTATTTTAACAATATCATGCACTTCCCTGAAATGCTTTAGCCTTGAATTTACATGTATAAGCCTGGGTACATATGAAATCTGTTTTCAGGTTCAGTGCTGTTTCAGTTTTTTAAGATGTGCCATTTGAGTAAATTTTGATCTTTTTCTCATGTTTTAGATTAATTTTTTAATCTAAAAAAATTAGATGAGAAATTTACTTATAAGAATCCTGTATTTTGTACTTTCCTGGATATTTAAAAACATTGCTATTGACCCATGAACAAAAACCCACTGGTCTCTAGCTTATTTATCCTCAGAGCACTAAAGATTTAATTCAATGCCTCCCTGCATTACCTGAGGCTGGATCATTTTGGTTTTAGGTCACTGGTTCTGTTACTGGTGTTAGCATTTTTGAGCTTTGTTTTATGTCAGTTTTACTTTGATGTTTGATGAAGGGTTTTTTTGCACGTCCTTTAAAATTTTTACCAAGGTATGTTTAGCAATCTTCTGTATATTTTGCTTGGAACATTGAATTCTTTTAATTTCCAGGTTTTTTTTTTTTTTTTTTTTTTTTTAGTTTAAGAAAGTGTATTTTAGGGTTGGCGTTTTAGCTCAGTGGTGGACCACGTGTTTAGTATATAAGAGGCCCTATGTTTATCTCTAGCACCTTACCCATCCCAAGACAGACAGAGAGAGAGGGTTTTATAAAATTATCTTTGTGATTATTACTTTATTTCCACCAACAGGTCAATATTTCCATTTCTCTTCTTTTTCTTTTCATTGTCTCAACCCCTTTTTAAAAAATTTTTTTCTGTTTGGGAATATTTCTAAAGATGACTGTCTGGTTTACTACCACATTTTCTCCAGTTGTCCAGTCATCTATTGGTCCCTTTTTTAAAATATTTAATTCAGAAAATATTTTATAAATTTTAAACATGTTTCCCTATGTTGCTCTGTTTCTCAGAATGGCCTCTTCTTATTAACACTGATATATTTTGTTTTGACTGTATCATAATTCCTAAGAAGAAACAAAAACCAAAACAAATTTTTCATCTAATAAATCATGATCAGGATCTGCATGGGCACCCAGATTTAATTTTCCACTCTTCATGGAACTTTACAGAGATTTCTAGAGCACTCTAAGAACTGGTATCAAGCTGTGGTCCACCAATACTTGAAGCTCTATTAACAGATACAAGAGTGAGACAGAGTGAGTGTGTCTGTGTGCTTAGGGGAGCAGTTAAAAAAGGATTCAACTGCCTGTATCCTAAATATCAAAAGAAATATGGAATTTCCCAAATTTACTTAGGGAAAGTGAGGGGACAGACAAATTTTGGAGCCTCACGAGCAACACTGGGATGGAGGTTTGGTAAGGAAAAAAGAGGCTAAGTGGTGGAGCAAAAAAGAAGGCCTTGTCCCAACAGCCTAACCACTGACAGTGCAATTTCAAAAGAGGACCTCTGTGACCCCCAGTTACACAGCTCAGAAGCTGTGCAGCCCTGGGCAGGGGCCCTTCCCTAGGACCACTTAGTACAATCCTGAGTTCACGCTCAATCGACAGCTTCTCACTAAGGCTACTGAGTCTCCTAAGCCAAGACGTAAATCACAAAGGGAAGAAGTGTAAATCAATGAATAAATTTTGAAAATGTACTTCCGGGTCAGGGATTTAGCTCAGTGGTTCCGGCGCTTGCCTGGCAAGCGCAAAGGCCTAGGTTCAATCAATGTATATGCTGTTACCTCTCTATATAAAGTGTATGTGACATGAAACAAAACTAAATGAAATACACTGATCTATTAAGTGCTTCACCTTTCTACTTACCAAAATAACAGAAAAAATGAGGTCAGGTAAGATAAAATGTGACACAAGCAAGCTAGTTATCAGTCATAGAACTACTTCCTGCCACAGCAGGGCACAGCCTATCTCCGCTCACAGAGGGACTGGGCCACTCTTGCAGGCACTACTACAGTCCATCTCACGCCCCCAACTCATCATGCACAGGGTTCAATGTGCACAGAGTTGAGTTGCTGAACTAGCCACAGCCACCGCCACTTCATGCCCAGTCTGCTGCAGAGACAAATTAAACCTGTGTGGAGGCCGAAGCAGCCTGCACCTCAGGGGGGTGAGCCTGGCCCTTGCCCCGCAGGATACTGCACAACTCCTCTAAGACCTCATTTCCTCGCTAGCTACATTCTACCCTATGCAGTTTTGCCATTTCATTCTCTAAAGAGGTACAGTTTCTTTCCTGTTCTTTGACAATGAGGTGAGACACACGGCTTGTTTAGACCAAGAGAAAGTTGCAGAAGCCAAAGTATGCCAGCCCTGAGCCTACACTCCAAGAGGTCTTTCGTGTTTCTCATTCCCTAACTGCACTTTTGCCTTCACCATGAGCGTGACATGTCCACATTAACCAGCTACTTCTTAGAGGATAATGTCAGCACACAGAAGCGGTGGCAAACTCATGGTGTGCATCACAACAGGATGTTTGTTATCACTGAAAGCTCTAAATGTTGGCCATCACTGGTAAAGGGATTTGGCTTGACATGACCAGAGTTGTCCTGAATCATAACTACCATGATCATCCTTGAGTAATCCTGCTCTGTTTTTCCTATATAACTTCCCAGCACACAATACACAGGCAAAACTGTTAGCGTGGATGCAGAGGTTTATGAACTAAGACTACGGCACTCCGCACATGCCTAGTATCCTTGATATCGGCTTGAGATAAACCAGGTACCTACTGATGGCATAAGCTGCTGTGCCACTGAGGGGCACGCACGTACTTTCTGCCCCCAGACTGTAACTTCCATGTGGCCTATGGAAAGGGGAAGTTGTGTCATGGTTATCTCCTGCTGTGGTATATAGTACATGTTAGTTCACCTAGTGCCTGCACAATAACCTTCTGAATTATTCTTGTTTCAGAGATGAAGAACTAAGGCATTACACAGATGGAATGAATTGCTAACTTTAAGTAGTTTGAAAGAAAATCTTCACGTACGAGGAAATTGCTAGACTGCCTGGTCCAAGCCCCAGGTCTGTACCTTAATATATAAACCTTGGGTAACTTCCTTGGGCTTTCTACTCTTCAGTTTCCTCACTTGCAAAGACTGCTATGCGGACTAAAAAAGCTAATATGGAGAGTCATTTCCTGCAACACCTGTCACAAAGCAGGAAGCACTGAAGTGTTAGGTATGAATATAATTCTTAGTAAGTGGTAGAACTAATTGCCCTTCAAGGAAGGCACAGAAAGTCTAGAAAACCCCTATTAATCAGACCCTATTAGGTGAGTGAAAACTGAATCAAAATAAAGGCTTTCACCTTTGATCATTCATTCTTCAACTAATATGTGTGTGGGAACACAAAGACATGCTGAGTGGCATTAAGCACAAAGACAATGAGTTCAAAGTGTCAGGGACTGCAGAGATGGAGTGGTCAAGACAAAACTGGACAGCAAAGGAGAGACTCATCCAAAATGATGTGGGAAGACTGAGAGTGAGCAGCTCAAAACTAGCGGTGCAAGAGCACAAGACTGGCTCTCCCAAGGTCAGCACACACATCCCTGGGCCTCTCTCACTGGCCACAGGACTTGTCACATAGTGGGTACACAGCACGTTTACTGAATGAACAAATGAGTAATAAACAACCATGGCATAATCCTGTACTACGAGGTACACTTTCCATACCCAATACCTTAGGTTAGAAAACTCACCTGAATGAAAAGTTGTGGGGCAGGATCTGCTCTAGAGTGGTGCAAATGTCATTATCCTCCTGCTCATTATGTATCCTTCTACATTCTATCCCACTTTTCCCATCATAATTCTCTCTCTGTGGAACTACAACTTAGAATCTACTTCCTGTTCCCATGTTTTAAACAAAATCAGGATTCTAATTAAAAAAGAAAGTATGGATGGCACGAACACGGTCATTTGCTAGCAACTATGTGCCCACATAGCTGCCTTGCTTTTATTCATAGAAACTTCATTTACAAAACAAATCATTACCACATTGCATTTTGGATGAAACAGTAGTTTCACTGTTAATGATCTACCCAATTCCACAAGAATATAACGATGGAAAAAGAAATAAACTATACGTGTGTGTGTGTGTGTGTGTGTGTGTGTATGTGTGTGTGTTTGTTTCTCTTCAGAAAAAGAAATGGTTCTTTTTACAGTCTTCAGAAACATAAGAATCATTCTTATCTATTTTGGCACAATATTATATAGTTTGTTTATTCTGAAATGCCAAGAATTTTTTCTAGCATCCAATAAAACTCAAGGTTATAGGAATGGATATACTTCAAAAATAGAAGCAAAAAAGCCTGAGAGTGATTAAGATTTTTAAATAGTGGGGCTGATTTTAACTAGGACTATATGATCCCAGCCAAATCTCCTTCAGTATAAGTGTTAATAATAATGTGACGTTCCATAATAGTAATGTCTTTAGTCAGTATTTTCCCCAATGTAATTTAAGAGGCTTACTGGATAGGAGAGAAATTATGTATGGCAAAAAGATAGGCCAGGCAGCAATAAAAACTCAAACTCCTAGCTGTGATGGCAGAAAAGGTGGACAAGTTAGTAGATAGCAGCTGAGGCGAGGTAGGCACCAAACCTAAGTCAGAGCTTACAGCTATTGTATGTGTGTGCTTTGTGGATTTTTTCAACACTGAGGATTGAATGCAGTGGTTTTTCTACTACTGAGCTGCATCCACAGCCCTTTTGAAAAAAAATTTGGAGACAGATTTCAACTAAAGTGACCCAGCTAGTCTCGAACTTGGGATACTCCTGCCTCAGCCTCTCTAGTAGTTGGCATGAGAGGTAGGCACTATTGTTCCTGGCAGGACTTAGATTTCAATGCTCACTCAGCCATGAGACAAGACCTCTAGAGCTGGAGAGGAGGAATTTGAAAGAGCCATGCCACATGTCAAACAGCAGGAGTGAAAAATTAGTAAACTACTCACTGGCCAAGTAAGATGACAAAGAGGCTTTGTCGGTTCCGTCTCCAGGTACCAAGGAAGCTTATCTAGTAAAACTCAAAGCCAATATTTTGCCTAATAAGAACTTGGAGTACAAACTTATTTTAACCACTTACTATGTAAAGCTTCAAGGCAATAAATTAACATCAAAATTAAGGTGAAATATCACCAGTTTTTAAGCTACCTCAACAGGCAAACACAAGCTACTCTGAAAGTTCTATTTCTAGATATGAAAATTAGTGGAGGAAAGTTTGAGGGAAAGTAGGATTTGTATAGTCTCAAAATACCTCTATCAAGGTATTTATCAACCCCAAAAGGGAAGACAGCAACTATAGAGTGGAGAAACCTGGGACACTGAAAGGACAAAACATCATCTTTATGCTATTTTGCCAAAAAATACATACTCTCCTTCTAACCAGGAGAAAACATCAGACAAATCCAGAGCTAGTGACATTCTACAACAAAACTGAGTATTACTCCTCAAAAGTTATTAAAGTCATAAAAGACAAGGAAAGGCTGAAGAAAGGTTATGACAGCAAAAGAACAGTAAATGATGACTAATTTCATTGCGGGGTCCTGGACGAGAAACTGGAGTGACTCTAGAGGAAAAATTAGTGAATAAGGTTTTTTAGTTTATAATAGTATCCCACAGTTGTTATGCCAAAGTATAATGATAGCATCAGGAAAAGCTGGGGGGTAAGGAAGATACTGTGTACTATTTTGGAAACTGTTTTTGCAGGTCTACAATTAGTTCAAAATAAAAGAATTTTTTAAAAAACCAATTCTACCCTGAAAGGTTAACACAAGAAACTAATGAACTCCTTGGTGACAGGAGAAACTACAGTTTAAGACAAATTCACAAAATACAAAAGGAAACAAGCATCCAAGACAGAGAATCAACAGATATAACAGAAAGACTAATTGTACCCCTTAAGTTAAGTTGGGGACAGCAAAAGTAAGTAACGGACTGTGGCAATATTACGTTTAAAATTATTCAAATTAGCAGAAGACGTAATAGAAGCATGCGATGTCATGAAGAAACCTGCGTATCCATTAAACAGTTGGCAAGTGCAGCAACTGAATCAATGAACTGAAAGATTTAAGGAAAATTCAAAAAATGCAGTACAGAATGAAAACACATGAACAATGAGAGACAAGAGGGAGGAGACCAGGAACACAGACTTAGAGTTTGATAAGGAAAAGAGAGAAAAAGGACAAGAGAAGCTATTGGAAGAAATATATGGCTCCAAATAATTCTCAGACTCAAGAATTACAAACAGCCCCAAGATACTTTGTAATGAAACTGCAGAAAGTCAAACTGGGAAAAGCAACCAAAGGGAAAAAAAGGCCTCTGACTACAAAGGAATAATTATACGAACAAGAGACTTTCCAACAATTGACAGTGAGGGCAGAATAGAACAATATCTTCCAAAGGTCAAAGGAAAATAATTGCAAATCCAGAATTATTTACCCATTTAAACTTCAAGAGGAAAAATAATCCATTTCCAAAAGCTAGAGTTTATTCCCAGAGTTAAAAAACAAGTCTCCATAAATATGAAAGCTTCAGTATCATGTAAGCCAACAAATATTATAAAAAGAAAAATGAAGAACTCACTTAGTCTCATAAATATTTGGAAATCAAACTTTCATATAATTAGACAGTATCTTTCTAGACTTTTTTATTGTAATGACACCAGACAATATTTATACATGAAGGAAAATGGGGGATTTTAAATGGCAAAGTAGACAGACGCCAAAATATAGCCTCTCTGAGAATTGAAATCAAAACCCTAGTAAAGAACAAGTTGGTGAAGAGAAAACCAGAAGTAGATCTGTGGGAATTGGGAGGGAGTGGACAGGAAATCCAGAAAGTGCAGAGAAGCTGAAGAAAGCAAGCATGATACAGAGAAAAGAATGAAGCCCTGGAAAGGGAACTATATCTGCTGACACAAGGTACTCCGGGAGGATGCAGCAGTTCCCAGGAGAAACTACAGACTGGTGTGGTAGTGCTAGCTCCCAGGAAAGTCCAGAGTTAGGTAAACTGCAAAAACAGCCTGAGGTTTCAGTCTGAACTGGACTTCTTCCACATGGCAGGCTAGACTTGGAGAAGAATATCTGGTGCAGCAGCGCCTGCTACCTTTCAGAGTGTTTCACCAGGAGGCCTTCTGGGGAAGGGCTCATTGTTTAAGACAGAGCTACAGAACAACTGTACTTCAGGGTTTCTGGGAACACCCTACCATAGAGACAAGGTAGGAGATGGGAAAGAGATGACATCGACTAGGCAAATACCCCTGAAAAGTTAAATCTCAGGCTGAAAGGCACACATGGGTCCCGCCCTCCAAGTTAAGAAACCAAGCTGGTCAGGTGCAGCTTTCGGAGAGGACCAGGTCTAAGAGTTGTGGCATGAAGTCCAGCGGTCTGCTTGACCCGACCCTCCACCCTGCTGCCTACTCTAATGAAGAGCTCAGTGGTTTACTTATTTTCCATATCTGCCTAAAAAAATTTGTATACTCTGAGAACTCAAAATGGAAAATGATGTTAATATAAAAGAAATATAAGAAAAAAGCCAGTAATATTCTGACAAACTAGCAAAAATCAACTAGGAAATATATATATATATTTATTTTTTTTATTTATTTTTTATTTATTTTTTTTTTATTTTTTTATTTTTTTTAGGTTTTTTGAGACAGGGTCTCGCTTTGTAGTTCAGGCTGGCCCTGAGCTTAGTCTCAAACTCACATCACAATCCTCCTGCCTCTGCTTCCCGAGTGCTGGGATTACAGGCGTGAGCCACCACGCCCCGCACTGTGGTATGTGGTACTGGTTGCTGCTCGGTGTGGGTCTCCACACCCAGTATTGTTATGTGGTTACCGGTGAATCGAACCCGGGTCCTTGCGCTTGCAAGACAGGCGCCGGAACCACTGAGCTAACTCCCCGGCCCAGGAAATATATTTTTTAAGTAAAGACATTGTTTATAAGAACACAAAATGATAAATCATTCTACAAGATATATTATATTAATAGTGTCTCATTTTACAATGACAGAAATTTTCCCCTGCAATCTATAAAGCCAACGTAATTCCACTCCTAATTCGACTAGCTTTTTTATAGTGCTAGCTAGACAAAATAGTCATAAAACTGATGCGAAAACTTAAAAACCTAAGAAGAGGTAGGGTACATTTGATGAGGAAAAGTAAGAATTTAACCTCCTAATACAGCACCATGACTCATGATACTATCATTACAAATTCAAACAGGTAGTACTAGCCTAAGAATAGCTTGTAGACCAACTTGAAACAGAAATATATGGCTTTCTTCTCAAAGATTCATTTTTTTAAGCTCTAAAATTTAGTTTTAGGTTAACAGATAGTACAATCTGCTCATTGGTGTCCAGTACTACAATTGTGATGGAAAATTCATCTAAAGTCACAAAAGCCCCCACCTCAGCTGACTCAATTCAGGTGAAGGGAAGAGAGTTTCCTACTATTCTTCTAGGTAGAAGGTCAAGTACAAAGAATTTTAGTTTCAAATTCTACATTCTAATCAAATATATAACTAAAGGAGATCATTTCCCAAGGTATGGCACAGGATTTCTCCACCTCTGCAACTGAAGATATACAGAACCACAATTTTGAGGCTCTAAAGGACATCAAACTGTCCCCTCGATAATCAAAATCAAATACTTAGTTTTTGAGGGTTATGTACTTTTAGTATTTTATTTCCCTGGAGTGCAGCAATGCATACTGCTCCAGTCAATACTGCTTAAAAAAAAATAGCTTAAAAATCCATCTCCCTTCATGTTTAAGGATTCTGTGGACCAGGGACTCAGAGCTTCAACCTGGACAACTGTAATGGGGGCTTAAATTGTGTATGACTGAGATGACTACTGAGGCTGCCAAAGGAATTGCCACCTACATATGCTTTCTCCATATAGCTTGGGTTTCTTTCACAGGATGGACTGCCTCAGGTGCTAGGACTTCTTACTCAGCACTGCAAGACTCCAAAAGCAAATGTCATTGGTAATACATTGGTAATGTATAATCTCTGTACCTTTTCAGACTTGGCCTCAGACATGATAAGGCATCTACACTGTCATATTCTGTCCATTACATGTGAGTCACAAGCTCATTCAAGATTCATGGGGAGAGGATAAAGTACCCTCTCAGTGGAAAGAGTAGCATTCCTCAGTTAATCAGAATACTAATTTACTGAGGATACTTTAATCCTCAAGAAATAAGAATGTATTACATAAACACATTGTTCAAAATAGGTAAAATAAAATATAAAAGACCAGCTCTTCAGATTCCTTTGTAAGAATTCACAATTTTTGCAGCCAAAACTATAAGAAATGAGCTGGCCATGGTGACACACACCTGTGATTCTGGCACTCTGGGAAGCTGAAGCTGGAGTCACACATTTGAGACCATCCTAGCAATGTAGCGAGACTTTGTCTCAAAATTTAAAATGAGGAGGGTGGCGGCACTGGGGATGTGGCTCAGTGCAATCCTCAGTACCAGGGGGGTTAAACAAACAAACAAACAACAACAAAAAGCAGAACCATAAAAGTAGCTATAGCAGGGATGGGGAACCTTTTAGAGCTTTCAGTGATAAGAAACAGCTGGCAGGGGCACACGTGCCATAGGCTTGCCATTCCTGACTTATAACATACGATAAGAAAAAAAGAATGGGTACAACATTCGCAGTAATTTCATAAGAATTTGAAAATTCTGAGAAGTTTGCACTTTAAGTTTATATTTTAAAGTTCTAGAATGATTTTTTTTTAGTATAAAATATTTTGGCCTGTAAGAATTTCAAATGATAATTTTCAGAACATAAGAAAAATTTCAATCACTAACTCACATAAGACATAGTACAATTCGAGATGGAGCACATGTTTTAAAATGAAAGCTAAAATCATAAAGCTACTTTAGGAAAACATAGAAGAATGCCTTGGTGACATAGAGGTAGCTTTTGGCAGGCTGAATAAACAATAAGCAAAGACCATCAAAGGAAACATTGACAACGTGTATTTGGCAATATAAACTGATATAAAAATAACTTTGATAAAAGGTCTACAAACAGTTTTAGACAGCAAAAATTATACCTACTGTATAATCCAACAATTTAATTCCTAGGTATGTAACAAAGAGAAATAAGAATATATACTCACAAGAAGATTTGTGGAGGTATGCTATGAGCAGTTTATTTTTATTACCAAAAACAGGCAATAAGCCAGGCATCCAGCAGCAGGGGAATAAGTAAGCATAGGATGGCATATTCATGTAATAGAATGGCATCTCAGTACTGAAAAGGAAAGACTTACTGATACACTCAACAGTATGAATGAGTCTCAATACACGATGAAAGAAGCCACAAAGGAAAGTACACTGTACAATTCCATTTATGTGAAATTGCAAAACAGGAGAAAATAAGACTAGTGGCTGGTCCTTGAATGGGGGATAAGGGCAGGGAGTGACTGGGAGAGAGCATGATAGAACTTTCTATAGTAATGGTAATGTTGTGTTCTAATTGGGGTTGGGTTGTACAGTTGCATTCATCAAAATTCAGCGTATATACACTTAATGTTTGTTCATTTGATTGAATATAAATTTTATATCAAAAAGGAAAAATTTAAACAAATGGTAACTGTGCAGAAATATTTACAAGGAAATAACTCTTATCCATAAATAACTTAAAAATGGATTAAAATGGATTAATAGTTAAAGTTATAAAATGGATTAACAGATGGATGAAGAGATATATAGTAAATGGAGCAAAAGGTGAAAAAGAAAATCAAATCAGACATTGATGGTACAATGGCAGATATATGGGGGTTCACAGTCCAGTCCTTTCAAATTTTTTAAACAGGGCCAGGGATTTAGCTCAGTCTACTGCACCTAACTTAAGAGCACAAGGGCCCAAATTTAATCACCAGTACCTCAAAATAAACAAAATATCAGATTTTGTAAACATTAAAAAATGTTCCAGGGTCAGGTATGTAGCCCACTGGCACCACACCTGGCTCACAAGTACAAGTTTCTGAGTTTGATTCCCAGTAAAGGGTGGGGAGGTACTTCATAAGGTATTAGGTAAAGTAAGTAGGTGACGTTTTTGAGCTAGTCTGGCAAGAATTTGAAATTTATAAAGAATATTCTACCTCAAAATTTCACTTTAAAGCTGCAGAATTTTCTAATTATATTAAAATAAAATATTAAGGAAAGAATTCTGAGTAATCCCTCTGGGATTACTCAACTCTCATCAATAACAAGAGCAGCATATCAACTGCAACTTGTATCCTACTCTATTTTAATTCTGAGCCTCTTGACTTTTTCTCAGCATCTGTCATTACCTCTTCTAGGAAACTGAAGAAATTAAAATGTGCATTTTGAAAAAAATGTTCAAAACGCTCTGTGCCCAAGTGTTTTATTTCATTTGTTGGAGTTTTTTGTTTTAATTGTATGTATGATGTCTGTATGGATTTATTTTTTGAAACTGCTTAAAAAATGAGGCACAGTGTATTCATGTCTAGTCTGATAATTTTTTCAAAGCACTTCTCGAAATACTTATACAAATATACGTGCACACAGAGACCTTTAAATTTGGAGGACAAATATGATCACATTATACTTCATTCTGAACTGTGCTTTATCTATAAAACAGCATGAAACATATGTGATAAGTATTCATGCTGTTCAACAAAAATCTGGTTTCCTGTTTTTCTCCTAAGTACATGTGTGTGGGCCCCTGTGACAAGCACTGTGAATGAACTGTAAGAATAAATGGAATGTTCTTCTTCCCATGTGAGAACTGTTGTTCCTGACCCACAAAACTGCCAGAAATTTCTTCTGGCAAAGCCACTCACAACCTTCAGGTTAGTGTCTATTTTCCCTTTCTTTTCTTTCCCTTTTTCTAAGCTCCAGGCACTGAGTAGCTACTATGACCAATCACAATGCAGGCACAAAGTGAACATGAAATAAACTGTTGATTTGGGAACTGCAGCATTACCTAGCCAATCTGGACTGATAAAATGAACATTTCTTCAGACATGCATATTTGCTCTTTTTGGTTGTTGTTCTACCTTATTCTTTTTAATGGCTAAAGAATACTAATACTATATAGATGGTTTCCAACTGCTCCCTTTGTGTTGAAATCCGATTTCTTTATTGACTATATTTGCTATTAAAGTTTGCTGCAATAAGTCTCACATGTAGATGCATATACACTGTGTGTGTGCCCTTAACAAATCTGTATCAATCCATTTGTCAAAATTTCCCAAATAAATCCCCATTATGGAGTGCAATCATGATGTGTATATTTAATGTACCAATAAAGATAATTCAAAAAAAAATTTTCCAAATAACAAATTTCTGAAAGTGAAAGTATTAGGTAAAAAGGTATAAATTTTAGATAGTTGTTGTCAACTGCCTCCCCAAAATGCTGAACTAATCCTTGTTAATAGTAATACTATCCATTACCAATACACTCACTTGTAGTCAGTTTTTTATTCTTTTAAAATGATGCAACATAACAGCTAGAAATATTTCACTGTCATTTTAGCTTACGATACTGTTGAGTATCTTTATATAGGCTTCAAGATTATTTCTGTACCTTCTATTAACTATTCTTGTCCTTGATCCATTTGTGTCAACCGATTTTGTAGGTGCTCTTTGTAAAGCCTTAATGTTACTCCTTGGCTTTTATCACTAGTTTTAAGTATTTTCTCTCAGTCTGTCCCTTACAGTATTTCCTTCATGGCTTTTAGAAACAGTATCTCATAACAAAACACAAAATCCTTTCTACTCAATCCTCGCCAAAACTTCTTCTTTATTTTTCTCTGATTTGAAAGTTTCATTTTCCTAAAGTCCACATAAGAACTTTACAAACAATGACACAATTTCTTTCCCTTAACTTGAGAAATAAAACCTACTTAAGAATTTTGATTGGAATAATTTGAAATTTGTAGATTAATCTGAACAGATTACAATTTTTTGCAATGTTGTCTTCATATTCAGAGATATCGTGTTTTTAAAACGGTATTTTATTCTTATACGTGTTTATCTAATTTATTTCCAAGTATTTCATAACTTTTGTTGATACGCTGAAGAATATTCCCATGGTGTAAATTAAAGGCATTGTTTTGTGTATAATTCCTTACACTGAAATACTTTCTCAAATTTTCTTAATATTTCTATTTAAACATTGTTTGTTGAGGATTTCCCAAGATACATAATGATATTCGGTTTCAAATTTTAAAATTGTGTCTACTTTGAATAGAGTTATTTATATGGTAAATTTATACTACTTATACAGAGGCTATTTTATATAGTGATTCTTAAATGCCAATTCCCATAACAACGAGGGTAACATAAATAATGTAGTTTTATGGCTGGAAGAGAGCCTGCCAGTGACTCAATCTAGGTCTTGATGTAAGACAGTAAGAAACGTAGACACTGGGAAGCAAAGTAGAGAAGCGAGGGTTCACTAAGGAGGACAGGTGCGACTTTGCCCCAAGTAATTACTCCATGGGAAAATGTGGGCTTGGTTTCCATTTGCCAAGAGCCACCAGATATATGTTTTTTTATGTTTGAACTCCTACTTTAAAAATACTAAACAAAAGCAAAAACAAACCACTGAACCAAATAATTCTCAGCTTTTAATCTTTGAATTTGCACCTAACACAGTATCTTCATTTAAGGCAATTTAAACTCAAAATTTTGTCAGACAATGTAGAAGTGGTGAGTGGAAAGGAGGGCTCTGTATCTTATTTAGCAGCTTGGTGAGAATTAAAGCAGTATTTCAAAGTAGTAATACTAATGATGTGTTTTGCTCAATGTGGTTAGAAACAAGAGTTCGTCCATAATGTCAGCATACATTTGTAATGTCAGCATATATTTGTTTTCCTTGTTTGTCTCATGTTGGACTGGCTTCGCTATCACTCCACAACTCATGACAAATGAATGGTAAAGTTTGTTTTTTTCTTGGCTGTATTTGGTAGAAATGAAAAGTATGCATTGTATGTTTATAATGTACAATGTAATGTTCTGAGATTATACATATACCCTATGAAATGATTCAATTAAGCTATCAAAACCTAGCCTCACAGTTATGTCTGAGTGTGTGTGTGTGCGCATAGTGAAAAATTTAAGATATATTCTCAGTAATTTTTAAGTATATAATACATTATTATTGTTATAGTCAGCGTGCTGTATAATACATCTCCAGAACTTGGAGAAATTCCCACATTATGTTTACTGTCTCCTCAAGATGGAAGTCAGAGCTCCATTTCCCAGACTTCCTTGCAGTTAAGAGACATGTAGCCAACCCTGCCTCCAGTCATGGAAGCTCACAGAAGGCTGACTCAGAAGGGAGGAACAGGAAAAAGCCATCTCACTTTGGGTTACATTTGGCATCCGAGTGCTCCAGCTCTCCAGGGTGACAAAGGACTGAACACAGCCACAGTAGTGGCCACAGTGAGTGGTGGTGATAGCCACAGTTCAGTCAAGTCCTTGACAGCAACATAGGGGTAGCAATGATTCAGTGGTGGTGGCTGCAGTGGTAACAGAGGTCATTTTCTGATCAGACAAGTTTTTCAGCCAGGACCGGGCACTGTTCCTAAAGTTCAGCCTGAAGCTTGTTTATCCAGCCCTTCCAAAGATACTGTGAACCACCCAGAATCCCTTTAATAAATTCCTTTTCTGCTTAACTAGCCAGAGAGGATTTTGGTTTTTAAAACTAAACTCTCACCAATACAAACACACCACCAGGCCGTAGCAAAATCAAAGCAAAGATCTTCATCTTTCTGATTCCCAAGTCAGCGTTCTTCCTAACACATCACATGGTTTATCTTTCATTTCTTCAGGAAGAATCCAAATACTATTTTCAAAAATGCATGCTGAGGTGTCTATCTCAACTATATGCTACAAATAATGACAAAGTTATCCATTTGATCCATAATATGAGCCTATGTTTGAGTGCTTTTGGAATTGTTTTTGCTTTTGTTCTTATGGGCTGACAGATCAGTGGTTTTCTTAAAAGGCGTTACACAATGTACAACAAAAACAGCAACACAGAGTACTCCAAATAAAGACAGAGCAAACTATAATGGGAGAGATAACTGTCCTAGATAAACTGGGATGAGATCATTGCTATGTTCTAAGCACTAAATTCACAATTTGCTTCCTTAAGTAAAGGTCAATAATAGGGTAGATTACAGGAGTGTCTCCTAGCCTGGACACACAGATGAAGAAATTTATCATTTTCCATCTTCATGACTTCCATGTTTTTATTTTAAGGGTTTCTTTCCCAATCTCAGTTATTAGAGAATGTTTTGAATGTCTCCATACTGAAAACAGCACATAGATTCTTTTAACTATTGCTGGTGATGGCAATTTGCAAGTATTGGGATAAAGCTGTGCACTTTTTGAGTATCCTCCACGCACTAGTCAGTGTGCCACAGTGAGGAATTACAAACAAGATCACACTTTTTATTCATCGCAATAACTTTGTAGTAGGTGCTATTATCCTTGTTTTCTACATGAAAACTTGCTCTACCACGCTGGTAAATGAGTGAATTTAGACTGGGATCAGGATCTGCCAAGTCCAAAGCAAGTGATCTATTTATAGTATACAACTTCCCTCAGGAAAAATTTTAGTTTTATAAGCACGAACATTTTCTTGGGGCTTTAAATCTTAAGAGGAATTTATTACATGGATGTTCATAGGAGAACTACTGACCCTGCAATTAACAACAGGAGTCTGAGGAAGAATTGTGTAATAATTCACTGTGTTCACTGAGGCCTGATACACTGGGTGCCAGAGGGATTTGGGAAGGATACAAGGGTGAACTGGTACAGACCCTGCACTCCGAGGTCCTCGTCCAAGTAGGAAGAAAAGGTGAACACATGCAAACTACATGGAGTCTGGTTTCATCTCTGCTGGGCAAATGAAGCCTCAGGATGGTGGAAGGAGGGAGGGCTAGCTGCATCTTCTCAGGCACTGAGTCCGCACTGTGGCCGCCACCGCCGCCTCGGCCTATGGTTTTGAATGCAGAAACCAGGTTGGGAAGCCGCACCCTGCCCATATACTCAGCTGCTCAGAACATGAGCCTGCTCCCTGCAGCTATTCGCTCTGCTCTGGTAAAGACTCTGCAATCCCCCAGATAATATCAGTAGTACTCATAGGTGAAATGTGACAGATTAGGAAGAAAAGGTGCCACAGAAATAGGGCCAGCCTAGCGGCAGAACTGATGACCCAAACCAGACAAAAGAGAAATGTTCCCCACCTAAATAAAACTTAAAAAGAGAGACAGAGAGAGACAGACTCCACACTGCATGTGAAAGCAGACTATTAGCCCCCTCCCCAAGCTTTCCCGAGAGGACGGAGGGACTTGAACAGCACAGCAGGTCTGGGCTCTGCAGTCCCAAGTGGACAGGAAGTGAGCCACGGATCTGAGCTGAACAGATTCTCAGGCCCCACAGAGGTGAAGCCCAGAGGCCTATTCTGCAATCTTGTTCTACTTTTCTGGAAGAGTGAGAGGCAGGGAGGTAAAGTGGGGGTGCCCAGGTCACTTGCTGGTGAGGGTGAGGTCTAGCTTTTCCTGACTCCAGTCAGTAAGCTCAAACAAATGGCCCTTCCCAAGGCAAAGTAATCAATTATTTATTTGTTTGCAGTGAGCTTTAGACTGAATGTTCCTTAAGAAATAGAACGATTCATTAAATTATTCAACAAACATCTATTATACTTGGCAGGGTTATGGAGGGAGGGAAGTAAACAAGTAACTCCACAGGGGGCGCCCGGGGGACAGAAGCTATAAAGAATTTAGCAGGCTGCTTGGCCCATAGTAACTGTTCAATAAATAGTGGCTTCTATACAAGTATTCTTGTAGAAAGGTGGAGGTTAGGAGATAGAAGTAAGCAAGGGACAGATTATGACCAAACTCACATGAACACTGAACAGCTAGTTTCTTCTGAAACAAAAAAGAACTGATTTGGGGTTGAAAAGACAGGAATGACTTGATAAGATTTTAGACAAGGCATTTTGGAAAATTATTGTAGCATGAGAGTTAAGAAAGTATCAGTTATGCAGCTCTTGAGAGAACCAGAGGGAAGACAGACAGACAGCAGATCTGCAACTGGGAAGCTGCGGATGGAGAGTAAGGGAAGTTTGCAATGGTCAGCAAGACATACAGTCCCAAACCATGAGTAGAAGACAAGAGTCAGGGGAGACTCTGGTCTGATTCGAAGGAAAATATACAGTGATTGGGCTGGGGATTTAGCTCAGTGGTTCTGGCCCCTGTCTTGCAAGCGCAAGGACCCGGGTTCGATCTCCGGAAACCACATACAATACTGGGCATGGAGACTCACGCCCAGCAGCAACCAGTACCACATACCACAGTGCCAGGTGTGGTGGCTCACGCCTGTAATTCCAGCACTTGGGAGGCAGAGGCAGGAGCTCAGGGCCAGCCTGAATCACAAAGCAAGACCTTGTCTAAAAAAAAAAACAGTGATTTTTACCAGGACATGGACCCCAGATACAATTTTATAGGAGAGGAAAATGAGGTTGATTTAAGGAAAGTTATTTGGAATTTCCCCTGGGGAAGGGAATTCAGGCAGGAAACGTGTCAGAGATAGTCCCATTTCCAGGTCAGTCGAAAAGTTTGAGCCAAAGCAGTGAAGGCTACATAAAATGTATCCATTTAACTCAGTAATCCTACTAGTTGTTAGGCACCATGATCAGGGACAGAATGAAAGGAGGTTAACTTCAAAGAGGTTAACATCTGGTGGGAATCAGAAAACACACACGCACATATGTGCAAGAGAAATATTAATCAGTGAAAGCACTGAGCGAAGAATAAAGCAGGGGTGGGAAGTGACGGTTTAAGTCGCTTCTCTGTCTCTACCCAAGCAGAGGTGTGAGAAGCCTGAGAGGGCTGAAGAAAGTACACAGGAACAGAAAGCACAGAGCCAAGGACAGCAGTGGAGTCCCGAGCCTGGAGGGCTCAGTGTCCCACCCCGAGCATGTCAGACAGACCAGGACATCCTGGCTCCTGGATACACTGTCATTTGGTCACTGCTCTCGTGTGGATGTGATTTGTACCCCAAGCACAAACGTGTGTGATGATGTGAGAGGTAGTATAGCCTCGAAGAGGTGAGGCCTAGTGGGACATGATTAGGTAATTAGGAGCGCTGCCTGCGAAGGGATTAATGTGGTTCTCATTGGGCCCTGGTTAGTTCTTCGAGATTTTTATAAAAGAGAAAATATTGGCCCTCCCCACTCTGTTGATTTTCTATCTTGCCATATGATCTCTTCTGCATGTGTTCCCACCATAATATCTGCCATGAGATCTTGACAAGAGCTGGGCCAGTGGCAGGACCAGACCCTTGAGCCTTCAACAAGAACTGTGAGCTAAACAAACCTCTTTTGTTTATACATTACTTGGTCTCAGGAATTATGTCATAGCAATGGAAAAATGGGCTAATACAGAGATACTCCAAACACCTCCAAACTACAATGTCTAAGGCAGTGATAGAGAACCTCTTAGACCATTCAGTGATACAAACAGCCCATTATTATACATATGCCATAGGTCCACCACCACTGTTCTTAAGGAATAACTTTAGCAGCTTATTAATTCATTTAGTAACTATGTTTATACTGAAAGCTGAAGATACTGCAGTAAACAAGACCATCAAAGTCCCTCACCTCAGAAAGCTCACACCTAATAGAAGCACACGCACGTGCACACAACATGCACACACACACACACACTCCTGTCAAGTAAACATCTCTATGTAAAATGACAAACTGTGCTAAGTGTTATAAAAAACATAAACAAGGAGCTAAGAATAACAGTGGATTATCTACTTCAGAAGGGTTAATCAGAGAAAGAAAGTGCCTTGAGGAATGAGTCCAAGAATTCCCCATGGAAAGAAGGCGGTGAGGGGCCACTGTGTGTGCACCAGCTTGGAGGCAGGAGAGAACCTGACGTGATGGGGGAACTGTAGAGCAACCAGCAAAGTCAAAGGACAAGGGGGGAGAAATGTAAACAGTCCCATCACTCAAGGCTCTATTGGCCTCAGTCAAATGTTTTGATCATGGAAAGACAACGACAAACCACTGAAGGATGTTTTCAGGCCGGGTGTAACCTGAGCTGATTTTTATCATAAGGAATTTCTGGAATAGTAAGCCTTTCCCTTCAGAGCATGCAGTGTCATGTGGCCACCTCTCCAGTGTCATAGTGTGACGACCCCTTTTCCCCATCCACAATTTAAGTCACACCTCCAACTGGAGAGCAGTTTCTCTTCCTTGGAGATCCTGCCTAGCTGAAATACTTCCCCAAAAGCCCCATGGTGAAAAGTTTAAGCCATTATATTATGGGGATATGCGCACAGCCACATGTATAGGTGCACAGTTCACAATAGCTAAATTATAGAAACACTATGTAATACAGACCCATCAAGAGAAGAACAGATAAAGAAAATATAACATATGCATAATGGAGTAACACTCAGCCATAAAGATGGATAAATCTGAGTCATCTGTTAGAAAACAGATGGATCTTAAAAACTATACTACTAAGTGAAATAAACCAGACACAGAAGCTTAAATGTCACATGGCTTCTATTGTATGAGAAACTCAAATTCTAGTTTAAAGAGCAAAATAAGAAAGGGTAGGAAACACGAAGATACATTTTGTGGAGATGGGAAAGAGATCTGAGGAAGTGGGAGTGATAAAAGCATGGGGGAGGGGCTGGGGACTTAACTCAGTGGTTCCGGCGCCTGTCTTGCAAGCGCAGGGACTAGGGTTCAATCCCCGGTAATCACATACAACAACACCCAGCAGGGAAACTCATGCCCAACAGCAATCAGCACCATTTACCACAGTGTTGGGTGTGGTAGCTGATGCCTATAATCCCAACACTGAGGAGGCAGAGGCAGGAGGATTGCTGTGAGTTCGAGGCTGGCCTGGGCTACATAGTGAGCTCAGGGCCAGCCTGAACTACAAAGCAAGACCCTGTCTCAGGAAAAAAAAAAAAAAAAAAGCATGGGGGAAGGGGAAAATGATCAAGATGCAATATTTATATGAACAATGCACCCAGGTGAATGGAATTATTATGAATTGCAAATGTACTAATGAAAAAGACAAAAAACGAAACAAAAAAAACCAACTCCATGAATTCACTAAAGTATTTCCAGTAGTCTTTGTGAAGTGCTGGGAGAATGGATGTTTTTGTAAAAGGGAAAAAAAAATTAATAAAACAAAGCCATTCCCTCATCTCTGCTGGAAATTTCTTGTTCTCTCCACTGCTTTCTATTAGTTCATGGCCTGAATAATTATCTTTGTCCTTTAACCTGTCACCATTTTATTTTCCAGAGCACCATGAATATGTGTATGTGCCTATGAACAATAACAACGAACTATAAATTCTTACTGATCCCAGAAGGCTGGGAATTCTAAACAATAAAAATATGTCCTCTGACTGCTTCTCTTACAAGAACATTTTGGAGATACAAAAGAGCTTTGTTAAAACAACAAAAGAACTCTTGGGACACTGCAGGCCTCATGGTGGGCGCTAGGCCACCAGGTAGTGATGCAACAGGCAACTATAGACCCAAAGTTGGAAAGACCTCCCTGCTACCCTCATCCGCGCTAGCTTCCTCACTTCAGCCCACATCTTGACTACATCAAGCCCTGTTCACTGTATAGCTTCAGCCACTGTTGTTCTCAAGAGCCAAACTTCTCAGCCTAAAGAGAAAGTGTCCTTTGTCCTCGCCATCCATGATTTAATTTACATTCTCCTGAACTGTCCATTCACTTTGTTTTCAAGCTAAGAATTCTCACAATTATACTAGACTCTGAATTTGTATTTCCCTGTTTCTGCTGTTTGGAAATTTGCCCAAGTCAGTCAGTGGACTAGTCCCAGAATTCAGCTTTACCTTACAGAAAATCTTCACTGTTCATGATTTCTGATGATACTTCTAATCACTGCCATGTATTTTGACTTCAATTCCTATATCTCTGTCTTTCAGAATGCATGTGTCTGAGCGTGTATACACATGGAGATACATATACATCGCCTCTTCTTTGATAATCAGGAGTCTTCGTTATCTTCTCCAACTTACTTGTGTCCCTCTGTCTTTGTCATCCAAAATGGTTTTAGGGGTGGCTCACTCATACTTTTTTCTGCCTTTCTCACTCACATGCACCCTCCCTGACACCCCCTGATCTTATAACAGCACAGCTAATAAGACAACACGGCCACATGACAGTATGTTTTTGTCCCTCTGTTGTCACATATAAACTTCCCTCATATGTTAAATGTATAGAACTTACTTCAATATTAGTGGCCAGAACTTAACCACAAGGACTATAAACTCAAAGAAACTGATAAGGATCATCAGGAAAGTAACAGTTCTTTCTGTAACTTTCTTTCAGTTTCTACCAGCATACAGCTCACCTGAATGTATTAAAATCTACCCTTTTCGTGTGGTTACAGTCAGCAGCTGCAAACACCTGCTTGATCTCTCTTGATTTTCCTTCTTCTGCTTTCAGCTTTTTCAGGGCACGTTCAATACTGCTAAATGGGAACTACAAGGGAAAAATGATAGACACATTTAATAAATATGCCGAGACTCTCGGAGCCCAATATTTTCTTTTAATTTTTAATAGTATGTGTACATGTTTGCAGTTCATGTACTTTACAATCATCTTGGGGGAATGATTTCATGTTTGTATTTCTTTCTTTTTTAATCCTTTTTCCTCCTCCCTCCACTCCCTCCACCTGGAGGTCCCCTATCCCATTTTTCATTCTTGTTGATAATATTTGCTTTAGCTTATGTTATGGCTCATGATGTTTATATTAATTGAGGTTATTAGGAACCTGCACATGGCATATCTTCATTCTACTTGTTTCTCTTTCCTTTCCTTCTTACCCCTCACCCTCGTTCCCTTGAACCACATTCCTACCACAAGAGATCCATCCTTGTGTACCTTTCTGTCTACCCTTTATCATACTCTTACTTTGAACTTTAAATCACTCAAATAAGAGATACCATCAGTATTTAAGATTGTGTGTCTGGGGCCAGGGATTTGGCTCAGTGGTTCCGGCGTCTTGCAAGCACAAGGACCCGGGTTCAATCCCCAATAACCACATACCATACTGGGCATGGAGACTCACACCCAGCAGCAATCAGTACCACATGCTACAGTGCCAGGAGTGGTGGCTCACACCTGTAATCCCAGCACTCGGGAGGCAGAGGCAGGAGGATTGCTGTGATGCGAGTTGGAGGCTGAGCTCAGGGCCAGACTGAACTACAAAGAGAGACCCTGTCTAAAAAAAAAAAAAAAAAAAAGATTGTGTGTCTGATTTATCTCACTTAAGTTTGCCAGGTGCATATATTTTCCTAAAAATGTCTCAAATTTATCCTTCTTTATAGCAAACTAGTATTCTACCACATTTTCTTTATCAAATTTTCTGTCAATAGATATACAGGTTGCTTCCAGGACTTAACTGTTATGATTGGTGCTGCTACAAACTTTGGTATGCATGTTTCACTGTAGTATGATGTTTTAAGCTCTATCCAGAAGGTTGAAGGCTGAGTCACATGGTATTTTTAATTTCAGTTCTTTGAGAAATCTCCTTACTGATTTACACAATGGTTGTTACTAGTTTGCACTCCCTTCCAACAATGAAGAAGGTTTCCTTTTCACCATAGCCTCACCAGCATTTGCTACTGCTTGACTTCTTAATGATCAGAGGCCAGTATTTCTGATGGCCTCCAAAACCACTGCACACAGCGAACCCAAAGAGGCCAACAGGGAGAAAACATTACTAGCATTGTTGCCTCCTGAGTTAAGACTTTAGGAACAAATGACATCAGTCTAAGATATATATCTGAGAAAGTGATCTTAAGGGACAGCAGGCCACAAAGACTGGAAAACAGTTTATGCCTCCACCTCAATCTCTTCCCTGTAACCCCAGAATATCTGGCCAGTAGTGACAGACCCAAATGAAGAGAATGCAAATTCAAAATTGAGTATGCAAGACCCTCATTTTCTCCAGATCTCTAGAATGGGTCCCCTGGAACTGTTAGCCACCAGGCAATGCACTGATCAGAGCAAGGCTAAGTGCCAAAGATCCATATGGGCACTGCAAATCCCACATATTCATTCTCTAGGGAGCCCACTGCCCCTGCCTCCTACCTGGTGATTAGCTTTTTGACTCAGTAACAATACTTCTTATTCAATGCAGTAGAGCATAAGGTTGTAAATAATTACAGCTAAGAGATCAAAAATGAGAAGAGGAAATTCTAGAGCAAAAACATTGATGGCAATTTAGTATAAAGCTCCTCTTTTCCATGGCAAAATAATCCAGGTGTCTTGGCACCTAATAGGATCTATTACCTCTGTTGAAATGACTGAGACTGGCATTAAAGAGTACATTTCTCTTTCTCTGCTTCTTAAAAGTAGCTTTAAAATAATGTAGTTTTCACTGGGGATGCTCATATCAGATAATGCCTTACCCCATTTTTATCATCCAAGGAGAAAGACCCTTGCAATTCTAAAATTATGTGTTTTGGCTGGGGGTGAGACTCAGTAATAGAGTGTATGTGAGGCCCTGCATTAGTTCTGAACACCACAAAAGCAAATACAGCAAAACACATGTTTTCCATATACAGATGGTCCTAGAATTATGATGAAGTTATATCCCGATAAACCAACTCTAAGTTGAAAACATCTGAAGTCACAAACACAGAGTACATCTGACCTACCACGCAGTGCCAGTTGTGTCCCTTTGTGATGTTGGGGCTCACAGGACACTACTGGTACCACTGACCAGCATCACGACACAGGAGGGACAGAGTAAACCTCAAACTCTGAACTACAGTTTCTCCTGAATGCATATTGCTTGTATACCATGGTCAAGTCAAAAACCCCTGAGGCCGACAATCCTAAATCAGGGGTGGTGTGTGCCTTTCACCCTGGTTTGGGAAGAAAACCCTGATTTCTTGCTGCAGGGACTAAGCATGAGCCACACAGACCTTGGTACATCACACTCATTAAGTATCATCATATTTAATCCTTCGAGCAACTTCATGAAAAAGGCACTGAAGCTACTACTACTTCCAAGACAAAGAGACTGAACTCAGGAAAGCTGACTAGTCTCTCAGCTAGGAAGTGTGGAGTCGATTCCAAAAATGCTGCTTGCTGGTTTCTGGAAACCTGCCGGTTTAATTAATTTCTTGCTAGAGTCCAGTGTTTTCATCCAGCTTCTGGTTCATGGTTTTACAATGACCTGAATCCCTAACTACAAGTGGAGACGTGGAGTGGCAGCCATAGAGAGTGCTTCCCGGGCCTTCCATCAAGCGAGATGCTGCGGCGAAAAGTGCTGCTAGCCTGCAACATCCTGGGACTGTGGGGCTACAGATCCCTTCAGTGTTCACACACAGGCCAAATATTCCCCTGTCCAGCCCACCGGGTGACAGAGCACGACAAGTGGACTGGAGCTGGGCCACGCCTGCCTGACTTGGGACCACGGGCCAGCTTAGCTCTGGGCTTCCACTCATCTGGCCGAAGCTTTCTCAGAGCCACACTGCTTGGCTGAAGTCCTTCCCACCCAGCCTTCCTTCCTTCTTCTCTCCTTTCACAAGAGTGGGGGCCACACCCTGATCTGAAGGTCCTGCAAGCACTGTGCCTCCTCTTGCTCCTGCTTCTTCCCTCTGTATCCCTCGGAGGCCTTTCTGTCAACACACCTCTTCTGTACCTAATTCTGTCTTGGCATCTGCTACTCAAAAGACCCAAACTCATATAAATTAGCAACTTAACCCTGAATACATCATGTATAAATGAGTCAAAATTGGTAATACAGAGATGGGGATTTAGCTCAGTGGTTCCGGCGTCTGCCTGGCAAGCATAAGGTCCCAAGTTTGATCTCTAGTACCACACACCACAATGCCAGGTGTGGTGACTCACGCCTGTAATCCCAGCACTTGGGAGGCAGAGGCAGAAGGTTTGCTGTGAGTTCGAGGCTGGCCTGGGCTACATAGTGAGTTCAGGGCCAGCCTGAACTATAAAGCGAGACCTTGTCTCAAAAAAAACTCTAAAAAAAAAGAACAGGAAAAAAAATATATATATATATATATACACACACAAATGAAATCTTCCTAAATAAGAAATTTCAGTATTAGGCAATGATTCTCAAATGGACATAGCTGCACAATGAACAAGCCCATACTTAAATGCAAGGGCTGGGGGTGTTTAGCACAGTGATATCGTGCCTGCTGGGCAAGCGGAAGGTTCTGAGTTCCATCCTTGGTTCCACAAAAATAAAAATTAAAAAGCAAGATTTTATCAATATGTTCTTTTTCCTGAATAGCACTGCCATAATAGTTCTTTTATTAATACTACTTATCTTGCAGTTTACTTCAATTAAAAACAAAAAGTATTTGGGCTGGGGATTTAGCTCAGTGGTTCCAGCGCCTGTCTTGCAAGCACAAGGGCCCGGGTTCGATCCCCAGTAACCCCATACAATACTGGGAGTGGAGACTCACGCCCAGCAGCAATCAGCACCATAGACCACAGTGCCGGGCGTGGTGGCTCACGCCTGTAATCCCAGCACTTGGGAGGCAGAGGCAGGAGGATTGCTGTGATATGAGTTGGAAGCTGAGCTCAGGGCCAGCCTGAACTACAAAGCGAGACCCTGTCTCAAAAAAAAAAGAGCACTCTTTGAGCTCAGTGGCAAGTTTTAACTCTGATGCTTGTTTAGGCTTGAGGTGGCCGCTGTTATAAGCTACAACTCTAACAACTATGGAGTTCCCTTGGGGTTTCTGTTTATTCCAGTGTCGGCCTTCTCTGCTGGCCTGTGCCAGTTAACTGGGATGGCACAGTGTGTGGCACCAGATTTTCCTCCTTTCTTATAGTGGCTGGATTTCTTTCTGAAAACATTGTAGTGTCAGCAGAAAACCCAGGAAACTTGATTCACCCCTGAGCTTGCCTCCTGCCTGTGCCTGGAATCTGTGATGCTGGGCAGTGGACAGCCAAGTGTATAAACGGAGGAGACAAGGACCTGGCCTCTGCAACGCGACCTGTGGCCAAGTCGCACGGATCCATTATTCATGCCCACATGTGAATGCACAATGTAAAACCAGTGGCAAGATGAAGAAGAAAAGGGCCTAGAGAAAGAAAACCATGCGAGCCGAGGGTTAAGCGGCCAGTCTAGAATTATACAAAGTAAATTCACCTTGTCCAAGTTCTTCTCCATGTAGTCTAAGGTGAACTCATCAGCACTGAGCAAAACAAATACATAGCCATTTATGTTCACTTTGGTTCCAACATACAGCTCCTCGGGCTGGATGTACTCTGAGAATTCACTTTTAAAGACTTCCTGCCCAGGCCTCTTTACACGATCTCTTTTCAGGAACAGCCCACCAGCGTAGCCTGTAGAAAAACAGAAAAGACTATTGGTAGTCTTTCTTCTTAAAAGAATTATGACTTGTCTTTGGAGTCATTTCATCCTCAAACACAGACTGTACAACTTATCTGTGAAGTCTTACTTCAGAAAAGAAGGAGGCAATGGGTGAGGACAAACGAACTTCTAAGTGAATATGTTAACTAAAAATGTGCCATGGTAGCTTAGCTCAGACTTTTCCTTCTTCTCTTTCTCCCTTCCTAGTCCAATAAACAGTGAAAAGGACCTACAGTCTCACCCTGCAGCACAGTAGGGCTGAGGCACATCTGGAAGCTGATCATCCTTAAACTCTGAACAGCACCAGTTAGAAAATTCCTCAGTTGTGCTTTGCCAGAGTAACCTCACATGCAGATAAAACGTTCTCTTCTGTAGAGGCGATTACTCAAGCATTTGAAGATAGCTGTGGAGCATGTGCCACTCATTTTTCCTACAGGTAAAGTATCTGCTTCCTTGCCTGGCCACTTATTTCTTTCTTTCCAGAATTTGCACCATTTCATCTGTTCTCTTCCAGCCATTATGTGTTTCGTGACATCATAGGAAACTGTGGGCAGAGGTTGAACAGGGAGGGACCTCTAGGACCTATGAATAATCCTGAGACCAGACAACCTTTAGGCATCCGCTTCATCATACTTCTGCTACCACATTCGGACATCAAAAGCACTGGAGTCAAACAGAACTATATTCCATCCTGGCTCCGTCAGTGCCCACTGGACGATCTTTCAGGGCTCTGTAACTTCTCTGACCGTTTATGAACTCTTACTGGTCACATGGGAAGAAAATGGGTGGAGGGGTGGGTTTCGGATCATCACTGTGAGGAACCCATCCAGGTGTGGGCAAGGCCATGCTCCCCAAAGGCCGCTGCTAGCCAATGACTGTGCAAGGCTCCTTCCGGTGAAGACAAGGACCTTGCAGAGAAGCTTCCTTACACTTCCACCTCAGTCTAAGACCTCTCTTTCTTCCTTCCTGCTATCTGTCATCAGAGTTAGAACTGCAGTACCGTCAGATGGTTCTCTAATCCCCTTAGGCCTCCTCTACATTTTCCCTCACTAGCATTTCCCCTAATAAATCCCTTGCACATTTCATCTCATGTCAGTATTTGTTTCTTGGAAGACCTAGTAGTGGAGCACAAAATTTAACCTTGAAAAGTAAGGATAATAGTAGCTGCTTGGTGATAGCTGCCATTATTAGAAGCTCGTAATCAATTACCACTATCTCCATTTCTATCTTAACACATGCTGCAATTTGCTTCTCATTCTACCCACTCTACCTATAGAGAGCTGATATTTTACACAGCATATTTATCCCTGTTCAATTTTCCTCATTTTAAAATTTTCTACTATTCAGAGCACCCTGGATCTGATTTACTTCTATAAATTGTTCCTTACTCATGGGTGTGCTAAGTGGCTCATGCTAGCCCATAGGAGATGATTATTAAATTTTCAAAGACTTTTGCAAACCAGGCATTAAACTAGCCTTCTTGAAATTGGTCATGATTGGAGTATCCACACCACAGAAACTGGCAAACAGTACCAATCAAAGCTTTTACATTTTCTTCCAAGAGCTGGTTAACCAGCACATCACTGAGTATGCTTCTGAAATGTGTGTCTTCAACATAGATAAAAGCTATAAATATGTTCAAGGATAGAGAAGACAGCCCTAGACAGTGGTATCTCAGTTGACGAACTTACTTCTCTCAACGTTTCTGGTCATAGGTAAATAGCACAAGAACCCAATCAAATTTGCTATAAGGCCAACATTGAACCTTATCACTGAATTTGATTCAGCTGTTATCTAATACAGTTTATGACCAGAATCATGAATCATAGAAAGAGCTAAGTTCATGAGCTGAGGCACCACTGTAGTTCCATTATTAATGTCTGTGGAGAGCATCCATAGGCCTCAGGGCTGCAACTTTGGCAAACAGTCTCAACAGACAGAAAAGCCAAAGAAAGACGCAGCCTAAAGTTTACATTTGTGTATTTAGGACCCTTGGCTTACACTCACGCATCCATTCTGTAAGTAGGACTATTAAGAACATACTTTCTTCTGGCTGCCAGCTGTGGGTAGGACTAGAAGTAGCAAGCTCACCATGCTGAAGACCTTGAGTTCCACAGAAGAACTTCAGAGACTACAGAGACAGAGGAAATAGTGGCAAGAAAGATTTATCCAGGGACTGAGACAACCACAACTGTTCCTTGTTGGATATCTTTTATGTTTGGGTCTCCATTTTAGACATCCTTGTGAAAAGAAGTACAACATACTAGATACACACGCGTGCATGGGCACATACACACGATTATAGACCAACTAGGCTACAGAATCAGAATCATTAGATTAGAGAATCATTCTCTAATTTTTAAAGTAAAGATTCAGTGTTCTGAGGAAAATACTATAAATGATGTTTCTTACCTGAATTATTCTCTACAGGTTCAAATACCGAAAGGGTCTTGTCATTGAGAAAATATGAAATAACAAATATCCTGTCCGTATCAGTACGTTTTTCACTGTCGAATCTTGCAAAATAACGGAGCACATTGCCTATGTTACCATAGCTAAGTAGAAGAGAAACAAGGGATAGAATATTATATAAGTAATCTGCTATACATCTTGTATGTTGAAAATGTCTGCAAAAGATGTAATGCTATGGATACGACATAGGAGGCTTAAACTCTCTGAAGTGAAAGAAGGATCCAATCATCTTATTAAGATTTTTGAATCTAAATACAGAGATGTTTTCTTAATATATTAAAATGTCTCTTACTGTTTACATGTCCTGAATAGTGCACTGCAGAAGTGGATCCAAAGTAGATGTCATAAACAGACTGCTCAAATCAGCACATTTATTGGTTGTTCTCTAAACACATAGCTAGTCAAAAATCACAATGATCGGGTCAGACAGAAGCACAAGTGCCCAGCCCTGCAGACTGAGCCAATCAGTGTATTCTACCTGTGCCTCTGATCATATCCCTCAGTACCCACTGTCACGTGCCCATGGCTTTTCTGCCTAGCAGCCAACATCCAGTCTTCCCTCAATCTCTTTTCTACCTCCCCAGCATCATTCCCCATTCCCTTCCAGGAATAAGTATTATAGACACACCCCTTTTAAGGCATTTAGAATGGATACTGTAAGTAGCCACTTAATGTTTTCCAAAGGGAAGCCATGTGTGTTATTAACCATTCTCTAATAAAACTTTTTAATGTTAAGTATCATATTCAATAATCTTTATAGGAAGTTATGCCTATACACATTGCAAGTTGCACTTAAAATTCTATGCATGAACAGAATAGTAGGCTGAAGATAGGATCGAGCTGATCTTATCTTCAGAATTCTAAGTTCCCAAAGTCGATTGCTTGGTCACTAAAAAAATTAATTTATACTCTCTCAAGAGAACCATGTCTGCAGATACCAGCGACTGGAACACAGACCTCATAAATTATTAAGCCCATGGTGAGGTCTTTGAGAATCAAATCATTACCCAATGGAGGCAGACAACAAAACCACCCGTGCTCTTCATCACTTCCTGTCACAACACTAAGCAGCGTGGTCCCCACGTGCAGATTCTCCTGTACTGACATTCATTCTGTGTGTTCACGGTGATTGAAACAACACACAAAGTGCTTTTGATTTGCAAAGCCAGAAAGTGTGTTTCCCCACCTTCTGCTTGCATTGTTGGAGAAGCTGTGCTGAGAGGGCAGAGGGCCAAGATTCCCAGCTTGGGGCGCCCTGTGAGATGGAGCTCAGCAGTTTGAGGCTAGCCCCAAGGCAGCTGGGCAAAAGAGCCAGAGCAGCAGAGCTCTGTTTTCTTAGTGCCTAGTTCCCAGGACCCAGGGCCAGCTACACTTTCTCAACCATCTTCTCCTGTACATAATTGGATGAGGACTAATGGAGACACTCAGCAGTCCCTTTCATGAGGGCCCATAACTTTTCAGATGCCTGAAATATCACTGCGATAACTGAATGAGCTCTGATTCAGGGCAAATGAATACTACTATAAATTTAGCTTCTTAGCACTTACATAAATTCTGAAGCGTATGAGTTAAGGGTGGACTTTTCAACATGCCATTTTCCACATAATTCTTGTGTTCTGGAGAACACATCAATCTGGAATATAATCTACTCAGTGAAATCTTTAGACTAGCAGTTCACAAAGTTTATTATGTATTTTAAAAACCCACCTTGAGAGCTTGTTAAATATGCAGAATTCAGAGTTCCACCCCAAGAGATACAGACTTACTAGTCAGCTTGCATCTCCAGAAACCTATCTTATTAACAAGCACCGTAGGAAATTCTGATGGCAGGGTCCCTGGAGCACAGTGCAAGAAACACTGCGAGTGCCTTCAGTTGTTTGCTTGACTATGAAAGCCAGTTATCAAACTTCTCTAAACACTTTATCATACTCTACCCTCCTGGCTGACCACCTACTCATACCTTATGCACCAAGCACAACAAGGCACCCAGAAAGCATTATATAGATCTTTCTCTCAGCTGGGTATTCTAGTTTTGTTTGTTTGCTTTGTACCAGGGATCGAACTTAGGGCCTTGTACTTGGAAGGCAGGCACCAGAGTCACTGAAGTGAAATCCCAGGCCCACAGTTCATTCTTTTATCTTATTTTTTGTGGAACCATGAATTGAACTCAGGACTTTTCACTTGCCATACAGGTGGCAGCAACACTGAGCTACATCCCCCAGTCCCCGGCTGGTTATTTAAAAAATGTATTTATTCCCACTGTCCCAAAAGAAATTATTATAAACTTTAAAAGCCACGTCTTAACTTTTCTACATACAGTTCAGAGTTATCTGTAATCACTGTCTGAAATTCTTCTCCCATTTTCTCTTAAATCCACTTTCATTAGGAGTGTTCTACCTAAACTGCGCTTTTAAAGGTCAACAATAATCTTCACAATGCTGTCCAATGCTTAATTTCTTTGTCACATCTAATATCATTAATTAGAAGCAACTGGTCCAAATAACCACTTCCTTTTGCTGGGATACTCTTAATTCACCTGGCTTCCAGGATCACATATTCTCTGGGTTTGCACCTTCCTAGCACCTTCTTGTTTGCTCTTTTTTAGTCTCTTGATAGTTCCTTCTTTCTTCCCCAATTCCATACTCAGTCATATTCTTCTTTCTGTAGTTTTGCTCCATCAATGGGCCCTAATTCTTAAGACTTTAGTACAGTTTGGCATCGCAACTTAAATACTATGTGCTGATGACTTGCAAATTCCTAAGTCTAGCTCTGATCTCTCCTGAAGCCCACCTAACCAATGTCTAGATACCTAATAGACATCTCAAACTGTACTTGTTCTGCAACTGAACCTCTCCTGGCCTTAGGCCTTAGTCTCACCAGTCTCAATGGCTAGCAACTCCACTTCTACAGGTGCTCAGGCCCAAACCTCGACAGACAAGCTTAAATGTCTCACTTCTTCTATCCGTCAAGAAATCTTATTTGGTTCTACCCTCAAATTATACCCAGAATCCACTGTTTCATTCCCTCACTTCCACTACACTCACCCTAAACTCAGCTGCTATAACTCATCTCCTGGACCAACGCAATAGCTTCTTAATAGTTCTGAATTCCACCAATATCCGTCAGCAGCCTACTCTCCAAAGTGCAGTAGAGGGATCATTTTTACTTTCTTTCTAGTACTGGGAACTGAACCGAGAACCTCTGCACCTATCTACATACTCAGCTCGCTCTTCTTTCATTCATTCATTCAATCAATCATGAGACAAAATCTCACTAAACTGCCTAGGCTGTGCTCCAACTTACAATCTTTTTGCCTAAGTCTCCAAAGTATACCACCTTGCCCATCTAGAATCTTATAAAATGCAACAGAAATCAAGTCTCATCTCTGCTCAAATCTTCCAATGGTCCTTTTACATTATTCAAAGTCACAGAGTCTTTATAATGGTTTGCAAAGCCCTCTGTGATCACATGTTCTTCCTTCTCTTATCTCTTTTCTGTGTACTCAGACCTCTGCTCATCCACTCTGTGTTGGTCTCCTGAATGGTGCTTGCACATCCCAAGAATGCTTCTTGGTAAGGGCCTTTCCACTGACTGTTACTTCTGCTGGAAACATGTTTCATGTCCTCACACTTTATAAATTGCAACCATGCTGGGCATAGTGGTACATGCTTGTAATTTCAACATTCTGGGAGGCTCACGCAGGAGGATCACTAAGTTAAAGCCCAGCCTGGGCCATTTGGCACTTTAGTAAGACCTTGTGTGAAAATTAGGAAAAAAAATTATGCAAATACTAGGGATGTAATTCAATGGAAAGCCCTGACTTCAGTCTCCAGTACTACAAATGAATGAATGAATGAATGAATGAATGAAATTGCAAGAAGAGGAATTTGTCAGCCCATACTCCTAGATGCCTTTCATCCTTTTTGTAAAAACTTACATCGCCTTTTTTCTTTCCCACAGCACTTAACACCTATGTCCTACCTATGGTCCTTACATACTATCTATATCTTACTGTGTGATTCCCACAGCCAGAATGGAAGTTCTATAGGAGCACGGCTTCTTGTTTATTTTGTCCATCAATATATCACAAGCATCTAAGTTAGAGCTGAGAAAGTACTTGCTGAGTCAAAAAAAAAAAAAAAAAGCATAGCTTAAGTAGAGCTAGAGAAAAACCTAAACTATCTACAAAATAGAGTTTTGTGGTTTAAATACACGTAAAGGCTCATTTGTATTGATGGAGAAAAATTTTTAAAAGATAGGAAGAATGGCTGATGAGAACAATGAACACCTACTTGGAACAAGTGAAAGACTAAAACATTAAACCATGGATTTTTGGGTGCTCGATACTCATGAACAGCAAAAGTATGGGACAACAATTTTCCTACCAGAAGTCATCTGAACTTTTCTGTCCACCACTGAAAGTGGTCCAATGAATACTTACTCTACTTACTAAGATCTGTTCTTCACCCACCCACTCCTTTTCTCACTGGATGAAACATCTACTGGACCCCAGGTACCTACCTAGGAATGTTCTCTTGGGGAAATAGTAAAGCCAATCCCCAACCTGAGGGACCCCACAGATCACATAAACAAGTAATGCTCACACCATCGGGCACAAAAAGGTGAACTACGAAAGTTAGATTCAAACCCAACTTCAACTCAAAATTAGTTGTGTAAGCTCAGGAAAGTTGAAGAGCCTCTCTGAGCCTCAGTTTCTCTATGTGAAGAACAGGTGTAATAACCTTGTCTACTTTGCAAAGCTGTTCTGAGGATTAAATGAGATAAAGTATTAGAAAGCAACCAGTAATTATGAACAAAATATTACTAGTGGAGATACAATCAGTAGAGTATTGTAGGCACACGAAGTACAACTCCCTCAGCACAATGCAGTGAGAAGGGTATTACTTTGGTTCCCCCAAATAAGATCAGACAATGTGGCCAGCAAGCCACTACAGGGAAGTTCACCCAGACAATGAAGATCTGCAGGACCATCAAGAACCTCATCTGCTTTCACCGGAGATGATTTCCTCCAGTGACTCATAGTATACAGCATTAACCTCCTAACAATAGCACTCAGTAAATTGGTTTTAATAGAAATAAATAAAAACAACGTAAGTCATATACAATTTCATGTCCCAATTCATAGCTTATCTGTGTTAAGAAAGTAACCTCTGCATGCTTTCTGAGATCATCTTTCTTAGCATCTCACAGTTTTCAAACCTTGATTTGTTCAAACTCATGTATGAGTCTTCAGGCGAATGTGCAGTTACTATGGAAACAACAAGGTCACTGTGTGGGAGGAGCTTCAGGGAAGTATATTCCTGGCACAGACTGAGCAGTGAACAGAAAGATATGAAATTAGAAACGTTTATGCCTACACCTCCATCCCCGAGCCACAGCAGCGCAACACGAATGTAGAATGCTGTCTGCAGTCTGGGTTCTCCGGGCAAGTTCACACAGACAGACAGAAAAGACAGAGAGAAACTAAGTCAACTACTCACAGAAAACTGCTCACAGAACTCACCGAAGTCACACTCGGTACACCACTTCATCTTGTTCACTTATTAAAAAAACTTCCCTGTCAGGCCAGGGAGTTAGCTCAGTGGTTCCAGCGCCTGTCTTGCAAGCTCAAGGACCCAGGTTCCATCCCTGGTAACCACATAACAATACTGGGTGTGGAGACTCACCCCAGCAACAACCAGTACCACATACCACAGGGCCGGGCGTGGTGGCTCACGCCTGTAATCCCAGCACTCAGGAGGCAGAGGCAGGAGGATTGCTGTGATGTGAGTTGGAGGCTGAGCTCAGGGCCAGCCTGAACCACAAAGCGAGACCCTGTCTCAAAAAAAAAAAAAAAAAAAACTTCCCTTTCCTTTTACAATAGGGGCATTCTTTCTGCCGCCCTCCTTTGGGTGTCTGCCGAAAAACAGCAGCTAAGACAAAGCATCCATCTCAAGTCCAACTCTGGAACTGCCCTGTAAACACTGTTGTCAGGAAGGGAGGATGGCGAGTAAGCCGATGTCCCCCTCATGTGATGAAAACCAGCACCCTGGAGGGTCAATGAAGCAGAGTGGAGTGCCAGGCCATACTCGCAAAGTTTCTGACTCAACTGTTTGGAGGGGAGGCACAAGAATTAGCATTTCTACCAAGTACAGGGAGCACACTTTGAGTAGCACTGAGTTTATGCCTTAAATAAAACTCTGAAGTCCTTATAATGATTGTTTCTTGAACAACAACAACAAAAATTATTTCATGGCAGACTTCCCAGCATTCTATACAATTCTCAATAAGAAATTTTAATCAGTTTTATAGAGACAACACAACTACTGTTCTCTCTCTTTCAAATGTCCCACAACAGTAAGTGTGTGACCCCATTCCATTTTCCTGGATGCTGTCTTTTCTATTCCATCTTTTAGTCCTGCTCCTTTATCATCTTTCTCCATCATATTCTGTATTTCTGCATCATATTTCATTACCTGCAGTATTTCCCCACCAGTCTGTCCCTGACTCCTTTCTCCAAGGCCTGCTCTTCCTGAAGAAACAGAGTAGCCTTGGTTAGCAATCATATTCTAAATTCAGGACTCAAGAAGCACATTCTACCTCATGCATTATTAGGGAAATTTTTTGAAAAATCATTTTTTGGCACTGTTATGAAGCATATAAGCAATCCATTATCACTGAACTCAACCAAACTTCTCAAATCAAAACAATATTAATTGCCAAAGTAACATAATGAAAAACACACAAATCACTAAAATTCCTCTATCAGGGGTTGGCAAACCATAGTCACTGAGCCAGACATAGCCAGCCACCTGTGTTTGTACAACCTGTGAGATAAGAGCAGTTTTTACCTTTTTAAATGGTTGAAATAAAATCAAAAGTGGGCTGGGGATTTAGCTCAGTGGTTCCAGTGCCTACCTTACAAGAGCAAGGTCCAAAGTTCAAAAAACAAAATAAATAATATTTTGTGATAGCTAAAAACTACATGAGATTCAAATGTCAATGTCCATTAAAAGTGCTAGTGAAACACGATCACGTGTGTTAGCACTGTCTAGAACTGTTTTACACTACAACAGCACATCTGGGCGGTTGTGACAAAGATGGCACGACAAACGAAGCCAAGCATATTTATTATCTGACCTTTTAAGTTTGCCTAAACTTTAATCCCATCATTTTCTAGAGACTATCTGCAGGACACAGAAATACAAATAGATATGAAAGTCAACACAGAATGTCAGTAATGTGATCCTGAAGCCCTTCAAGTGACACACTTAAACAAGTACTCAAGTAAGAACATGACAATAACTGCCTGTTCGGTAACTTCACTAAGAAGCCACAACAATATGTGCTTGGGCTAGAAATAAGATGAGCTGTGTGACACCTGTTTTACCATGAGGTCTATGTCATAATCCCCAAACACATATGAGAAAGATAAGTCTAAAATCATGGTCCCCACAAGTACCAGTCTTCCAGTAACAACTTCTTCCGGTAAGGTTTAGGCTTGAGGTGTAGGCAGGAACGGAGAGAATCTTCTTCAGACCCAAAGCCAGTGTAAGGTGGATATTTCCTTTCTATTTTTGGAGGAGGAGGAGGCTTGCATGGAATGGAGGTAAAATTCTCTGTAACAAAACAAAAAGGCAAATAAAACATCAATATTTTCCTTTGCCCTGATTATGGCTGTTTTGAAAGGTCTGTTATGATTTCAAGATGAACATGGAGATCTTTGTAGACTATTTTAAACTCTTTCAAACAAAACATAGCAAAATCCTGTGAGAGAGTAAGTTTCAATTATGTTTACTAAAACCACAGAACTCAATAATGGCCATTGCTTCAAAAGAAAAAGAAAATCTATGTCAAATAAGTAAACATTTATCTTTTGTCATCACAGCCCCATTTCTGAATTTTTTTGTTCTTCCTCTCATTTTTCCAATGATATGAAAATACAAACTTGAAACCTTATGCCACCCATTCCACATTTTAACTTGTAATTTAGCCCACTCCTATCTTCACTCAACAGTTGCTAATAAAATTATTTTAAAAATAGGAATGACTCTTGACTATTTCACCTTTCCCCCTCCTCATCCACCAGCTCCTCCTGGACCCACTTCTGCAGCTCCCTATTTCGCCTCCGACTCAACTAGGACAGGATACTTCACTATCCAGTTCAAAAACAGAAAAAGAAAACTTTCTGCTTTTCCTCAACTACTGCTCCAGGTCATTCCTGTTACACCCATGGAAAGACTGCAACTAGACTCCAATGTAATAAAGCACAGATAAACTAACAAAAACTTATAAAATCTCCATCTGTCTACTCTCTTGAGGGGAATACTCATTGGTAAATACTACTGATTATATTTATTTACTTACCATCTATGAGGAAGGAGAGGTGGAGAGTGGAACATATCTGTGATAGCCTAGAAGCACTTGTGTATTCATTTGCAAGGTACTGTGATCTCTGAGAAGTAACCGTGCTTTCCAGAACAACCAGCATCGCAAACTGACCTACCCAAGTCACTGTGTCTTCCCTACCATGAACAGCAAAGAAGCTACCTGGATCTTTCCTAAAACAAAACCGAATCAAATAATTCACTTTCCACTTCTTCCCCAAGCTTGAGTATATCGTAGGTATTTCAGCTGTGAGAAGAATCTTGCATAAACCAAGATTTTCAAACCTCTAATACAAGAGTACAGATTTGAGCACAAATTTCAGAGCACACTATTATAACAGAAAACGAGTATCAGTTTGTTATACAAGACGATCAAAACAAGATTTAAAATTACGAGGTGAGGTATTTTAAAAAACTATTAAAAGGCTGAGTTTGGAGTCATCTCTAAGACTGACTTAAAAATGTTTTCAGCTTTCACCTCTTCTCAGACTTACTAGCAGGCTTTGCGTTGAGAATTCCCCCAGCACAATGCCCTCGAGTATTATCCCATCATAACAGAAAGTGCTCACTGCAGACATGTTGACAAAGAGAACACGCTGTCTAGTGTCTCGCTCTGGCTAGTGAGAAGGGGTAGCCGGTAACCCCACACAGACTTGTGAGCCCCTCCTCTGCTAGTCTGCTGGCAACTGGAGAAGACTAGAGAAGAAAGTTTGAATCTTAGAAACTTCAGTAGAGTCTTGTTCACTACTACATCAAAAACACTGTGGCCAGGGATGTAGCTTAGTGGCGCCACCACCTGCCTCGCAAACGCAACGTTGTGGGTTCGATCCCCAGTACAAGGGGGAGAAAAAGAAGCTTAGTGAACAAAAACATCATTGTCTGGGACCTTCATTTCAGGACAAGAACTATACGTGGGAGGAGAGCTCTACGTGATTATTAGAAAACTGGGGCACAGGAATTTTCCCACAACTCTACATGCTAATCTGTGCAGTCTAAACCAAAAGAGGAAGTATACTGAGAGGCAAAGTAATTAAGAAGGTATTCTATACACTCCCCACCCCACATCACAGGCTTTATAAGTGTGCTCTGCTCAACTACTAACTTTTGCATTAGATTTAAGTAACAAAAAAAACCAATTTAGAGATTTCCCCTGCACCCACAGTGCCATCTAGTGTATAAAATCTGAGAACAGTTGTACACCATCACCCCTGACTTCTGTAACACCATATACATCTCTGGTATCCTGGTTCAAGAGCCAACTTTAAATCACACCACTCCAGGTAATTCACATAGGTGCTCCACACCATGGGCCCACATCTGCATGACATGACAGGTTGACTGTCTGGTTTTTTATCATCCCAGAATTGACATGTTTCATGCACTCAAAAGTATTTCTTGAATAAATGAAACAGTATACATTTTTATACAAAGCATCGAGCTTCCCAGTGTCTTGTGTCTGCTGCTCTGCTACTTCCTGAGACATACTTGTCCTTCAGATCCTCTGATTACTCTATTTCCAAATAACTTGGAAACAACATAGAATGCCTGTGATCGACTAGATTCCAACAAACTGCGGAGTTGATGTCCCCAAAGAAAAGGAGTCTTCATGTTCCTTCATGTGATTTTCCACTCATCAACTCAGCTGGAAGCACTACTAGGAAAAGTCTTCAATTGCCTCAAAGTTCATCTCATATGTTCCAGTTACCCAGAGACAGATCTAGGGCTTGGAAAAGCCTAGATCTTATTAAATTGGAAAGAAGCTTTGTAAGACAAAGAATTCCAAACTATTAAGACAAAATTAAGCCAGGGCTTTGGGCTAGAGCTCTTACAAGGGAAGAACTCTAAAGATTGTAATTCTCTTCAAGGTAAATATGCCTTTGCAAGTTCAAATAATTTCTGTGAAAAATTTACTGGAGGGTTAAAATAGTGAATCACACAATGTTAGAGCTCTGAAATCCTTAGGAATCATCTAATCATCAACCACCTTTGGTATACAGAGCAGGTTAAAGTAACACTGCTAGGATCATCAGTGCTCAGAGGCAATTTAGGGAGATCTTATCTCAAAATAAAAATACACAAAAAAAGAGGGCTGGGGATGTACACAGTGATACAGTGCTTGCCTAACATGTGTGAAGATCTGGGATCCGTCTCCAGTGTCAACAATAACACTAACAAAGGAAAAGAAAAGGAATTATCCAAGCTAAGTACATTCAAACCCCTAATTTTAGAAGAAGAGAGGCCTGATAAAAGTCCTGGAGCCTTTTCCAACTGTACCCTACAAAAAGACATGCTTGACTACATCGTACTGGGGATCGAGCTCAGGACCTTATGATTGCAAGGCAGGCATGGTGCCACTGAGCTATTTCCCTGGCTCCCATGTCAGATACTGGGAGAGTGATCTGCTAGGGCCCATCATGATATCCAAGTTACCTCATGGAACAGTCATGCTGGGCTGTGACTGAAAATAAATGTAAGGAATCAAACTGCCCTCAGAATTTTTCAAATAGGTGTAGTGGTGCATATCTATAATCCCACCAAATCTGGAGGCCGAGATAAGAATAGTGAAGTGACTTTAAAGATCATGGCTCAAAAAAAAAAAAGGGCTGGAGTTTTAGCTCAGTGTTTCTGGTGCCCACTTTGCAAGTGCAAGGTCCTGAGTTCAATCCCTTCCTTGGTAATCACATATAACAATGCTGGGCATGGTGGCTCGTGCCCACCTGCAATCAGTACCACATAACACAGTACCGGGCATGGTGGCTCACACATGTAATCCCACCACTTGGGAGGCAGAGGCAAGAGGATCTCCACAAGTTCCAGGCTAGGCTGGATTGCATAATGAATTCAGGGCCAGCCTGAACAACAAAATGAGACCCTGTCTCAAAACACAAACAATAACAAAAAAAATCCAAAATATACAAAGGATTATTTTTTTTAAATTTCCTTTTCTTTGTAGAACAAAGTGGGGAATTGAGACAAGGTCTCACAATGTAGTCATAATCCTCCTGCCTCAGCCTTCTAAGTGCTAGAGCTGCACCTGCGTGCAACACACCCAGCTGAAAAAAAATCTCATCTCTTTGAGAGTCAAATTATGTTTTGTACAGGGATTCAAATGTCTCAGAATTCTACTAAGCTCTTTCCTTTACATAAATAGAAAGGTTAACCATGCACCTTTCTTGGGACTGTGGGCAACTTCTCTTTATCATTTTTTTTTCTCAAAATATGCTGAAGCGCCATCAGGATCTAAAGCATCGAGGCTGAATAATGCATTAGAAATCTGCCCCTGGCTACCTGCGACAGAGGTCGCTGACTGTTACTGGCACCTGTCAGCTCCTTCCTGCCTGCTGTACAATGAGATGTAAGTACTCTACTGTCCACAATAACTGACAAGGGAGAAACTGTGACTGTAATTATTGACAAGACCACAATTATTCATGGCCGTAGTCTGGGCTTCAAGAGTACCAAAACAAAAATATGTAACGTCTATACTGCCTGGCCAAGAGAAAAATGAGAGTATAATAATATATGGTTCTTTTCAACTGACAATATTTTAAAACCCACACTAATTGTTTTTACAGTGCATATCCCCACCAACACCACAATAATATTGAATTAAGTCTTCATTTAAATTGATTTTAAATGCTTATGTAAACTGTTACGCTATATGACTGAATTTTTTCATCCTTATTACTTTTGTTGCAGAAACTAGTGAAGACAAAGATCACTGATTCAAAATTTTTAAATACCAGAAATAGCTATATAAATAACATTAAACATATTAATTTAATATTATCAAAAAAACAGGAAAAGCAAAGGTAAAGATTATCCGATAGTATTTCTCACATCCCTTTATTCTACCATAGATATCATTTCCACCCATTACTTACATTAAGTACAGTGCTGTAACTCAAGATATATTGTGTAATAATAGTGTCTTCTTAAACAGGATACTTTAACATATGTTATAAAAAATATAAAAAGTCAGTGAGACTAGGAAATGCAGCATAATTTTGCATTTGCATAATTTTCTGTTTCAATGCATAATGTTCACATTATATTAGCTTTAAAGACAGACTATTTTTTTAAAAACATAATACAGTAATTTTATACAATGCACAAAAGAAGTGGACAGAAAATTAAGCACCAGGACTCAACTAAAATGGACCCCAGGGCATTTGAAGCTGATGCATTTACCTAGGACAGCCCAATTTGGAGCTTACCGGGGGACCCATACTGCCTCAGAAAACTCCCTGTAGAAGTTGCTAAGACACAAACAATATACCAAGCCTCTCCGGAATGACATTTATCTTCCCAAATGCAAATTTTATTTTGTGAAAATCAAGCTGACAAACACCAACTGAATGCTAGATTCCATGTTGAAGCAATTATATAATGTTTGGGAATCTTAATCAGACCCTTTGTATGAAAGTAATCTTTCAGTCTTTCACCATATGCTTTATATAAAGGTGATCTTCAGATGCAAGTTACAGTTTTCAGTGACACATCATCAAATTACCAGTCTGCACAGAAGACTGATTGGTTTGAAACAGACATCTGCATCTATTATGGGACAAACTCTTCTCGATGACACAGGGCCACTCGCAGCTGTTCCATAGCATCCCACTACCTGCCCATGCCTGGCTGCTTCTTGCCTGTATCACCAAAGTGGACCAATTTTAGAACATAAGAAGAGGCCACCACTTTGGTCCCTGGAGAGTCCCTACATCTTGACTGACCTGGCAAGTGCATACAATGGAAATAATTCCCTTAATGAACCTACAAGTAAAACTGAAAGTCTTTTTGGTTTAATCCCTTTGTATGCCTTTTATTACAGCAGAAAGATTTCCAGGAGGCCAGGAATGCTACATGATGGGGACACGAAACACTGGGATAGCTGGGGGAGGGTGGTCTATCCTAGATACTATATTTTTTGGGTAATATTCTTGGCCAAGAGAAAAATGAGAGTGTAATAATATATGGTTCTTTTCAACTATATTGGATGTGAAGCTAAGGTTTCCTGCATGTGTCTGAACACAGCAGTGCCTCTACGTGCATGACTGCTTACACATGAACTGTACTGAGTGGTCTCCACCGTGCACTGAAGGGTCGCCTGGAGCAACATGAACTCTCACTATGCCACTGCACCAAAACATAGGAAGTGGGCCTGTCTTCTGTTGACGCAAAATGCCTTGTTTCTGAAGAGACTGCGATTGCTTCTGGCCTCTCTGTAACCCTCAAGTAAGAGGGCCCATGTGAATACTCCAAAGTTCAGAGGGGAATAAGTCAGTTATCAGGATCTGTGAGTTTCTATCCTTGAGTAGAACCAATAAAAGACTGAAAATAGAAAAGCTCTCTGTTGGGCTGGGGATATAGCTCGGTGGTTCCGGCGCCTGTCTTGCAAGCACAAGGGCCTGGGTTCGGTCCCTGGTAACCACATAACAATCCTGGGCATGGGGACTCACCCCAGCAGCAATCAGTACCACATACCACAGTGCCGGCTGTGGTGGCTCCCGCCTGTAATCCCAGCACTCGGGAGGCAGAGGCAGGAGGATTGCTGTGATGTGAGTTTGAGGCTGAGCTCAGGGCCAGCCTGAAC